>VDFB02013679.1:0-33300 GCA_007258455.2 Sequoia sempervirens | reverse complement strand
ACAAAAACTGAAATTATATTGAATCTGGAGTACAGAGCGTATCTACAAAAGGAAGTTAGATTTAATCTGCCATAAATCATAACTGCAAAATAATTATTTCAGATAATTCTAATGGGACTCTCAAAACACCAGAAACACCTTCGTGCAGCTTGGTCCTTCAGAAACACAATGCTTCCGGTTTCAGCTAACAACAGTAATAGTCGTGGTGGTTGTTTGCCATTTGGTGATACAAATCAAGTTACCACTCTAACTAAGGCTTCCAGAACAGCTTCTTTTGAGGGCAAAGCAGGTATGGCTCCCCTCTCTTTGACGGTTAATGCACCACAAACATTTGCAAACTTAAGCGCTTCCCTAAGACGCTTTTCATCCTGCCACAGCCTCACCAAGTATCAGATTTAAATCACAATAGCCTAGTCTGAGAAAGTGAAAGAAATTAGAAGAAATCAAGTAACATTAATTACGAGGGTTTAATATCAATATTAGGAAAGACGCCACCAATACACATTGGTCTTTCAAGCAGTATTGTTAAGAATTATTTCAAGGTGCTTATTTGGAGCAACAGCATTTCCAACATTTAATAGATATCATCAATACGTTAAATGCATCACACGCATCAGTCAGAGGTTTGTACCAAGACAAATCTCTGTTCGCTCATTACGCGATTGTATGCATCAAGAATATCTACAGCGGGTCTTTTTACAGACACGGAAAAATTGCTGGATCCCCACAAGGAAACCGAAACAAAATGCAACATATTTATTAACGTGTAAAACTACTCATTAATTCGCGAGAATCAAAACATTAATGTTTACAAGTATTGCTTATTGTATTATTTAAGGCCTACATTCCGTGGCGTTTCGGGGATGGGGACGGCAGTATGGAAGGGGACGTCATTTTGGGGATGGCAGTTCGTAGGGTATTTTTTTGCGATGGCTAGGATACTCAAATTTCTGTAAGTTGAATTATACGTGAATCTTGATTAAATTCAAGATAGTGGCAGCCGTATATAGAATTAAGATAGTGTAGTAATTAAATAAAATTGAAGATATTAAAAAAATAAGACTGAGTAATAATAGTTGTAATATTTGTGTGTTAAATAATTAAAAGTTAATATAGATTGTGATATATATCAGTGTTGCTTGTTTATATTTGTTATTTGTTCTATTTTTAAATCATGTACATAGTGAGGAGAAGAGCTTTTCTATACAATTATTTAAATTTTTTGTATTAATATTGGAATCATATTTCATAATTTATTATCAGAATGAAGAAAACAAAAAATTCCTCTTTTTCCTGCATGAAAAATGATTACGAAATGTGATCTGAATGTTTATGCACAAAATTAATACACAATTATATTCTGAAGCTCTTCTTCTTAATGTGAAAGAATTATATCTATTACATATATATAATGTCACATAATGTGAATTTTAGAAATTTTAAATTTAATTTTAAAATCCATTGTGACTAGACTCAGCTTTAAATGTCATTACAACATGCTTACGATTATATTCCGATGATCATATAAGCTTCCTCCCGTATCACACTTTGACAAGATAATAACCAACTTTTTAAGAATCTACATGACAACTTGAGGATAAGAACTATTCTTTTCCTGAACTCTGAGGATAGCATTGTCAAAGTTGACTAAGTATGATATATTATATCAATGATACCATGCTTTAGTAGTAATCCAAATTAGTAGTAAGATATTGAATACTTAATTATATGTAAATGGTGTAGATAAGAGTAGTCAACCTAACAAGAAATATTTTGCATTTGTAAGTATAATTTATAAAAATGAAAAATGTTTTAATGATCACAGAAACAACATTTTCAAATGGTAAATACCTTAGTCATACATTGCACGCATGGAAAAATAGATTTTTCAAAAGTTAAAAACATGTAGGAAGGTGAACACCATGATCGTTAGAGAGGACCAAGTTTAAGGTTCCAAAATTTCATAGCTATGTCCACGATTGCACGCCATAGGACAGGGTTTCCACAAAATTAAAAACAAAAAACACGCACCTATGAAGAATCACACACCTTAGCCAAGACTGACCAGATTTTGAAAACAAAAAACTTGCAAATGTGATTTTTTTTTTCATTTGAGACCTTTGGACATCCTTGAGATGATTGAGGGATGTTGCAAACATCCCCAACCATCTCTGGGATATCAAGATGTCCCCTTCTTTATTAGAACCATTTCCTCTTATGTTGAGCAATTTTAGAGATGTTTTGGGGTTTTCAGAAAAATTGGGGATGGCGAGGGGACGTCCCTTGCCATCCTATCATTTCTAAAACACGCTAGGGGACAAGGCTACTAGTTTTAAGGCCACAAATGCATCCAATGAAACATACTTTAAAACACTATAGAAACAAAATGCAAATTTCGAAGTTCAAAGACAAACAAATGAGAGATGCTAATGCAAGGGACTCCCCTTACAGATCTCAGACTCGCCACAACAACAAAGAAACACTAAACGAGAATGCAAGAGAGAGCACAAAATCTTTGTTTATTACTGTGATCAAAATGACATTACATTGCTACATTCACCATCATATGGGCCTTCTTGAATTCAACAGTTTGCAAGCTTCCAATCGGAGCTAACTCTCCTTCCAACTTCGTACTTTTTGCCCGACCAAAATCTTCTCGGCCTTCCTCCCTACTATCTCCTCTTTCTCGATTCGATGTGATTTTTTTTGAACCTCCATGACCTAGGGTTTCCCCCATTCCATGTGTTTTATCTCTCTTCTTCTTGTCGACACAATCCACATTAAAGTCTGGCGTCCATGCCTCCCTTAGCACTGTCGTCCAGTTCCCTACAGCATTAGTTCTAATGCAGGGGACTCCCCTTACAAATCTCTTACTCACCACCACAACAAAGAAACACTAAACGAGAATGCAAGAGAGAACAAAATCTTTGTTTATTATTGTGATCAAAATGACATTACATTGCTACATTCACCATCATATGGGCCTTCTTGACTTCAACAGTTTGCAAGCTTCCAATTGGAGTTAACTCTCCTTCCAACTTCGTACTTTTGCCCGACCAAAATCTTCTCGGCCTTCCTCCCTACTATCTCCCCTCTCCCGATTCAATGTGAATTTATTTTTTTTGAACCTCCACAACCTAGGGTTTCGTCCTTCATTCCATGTGTTTTCTCTCTCTTCTTGTTGACAAAATCCACATTAAAGTCTGGTGTCCATGCCTACCTTAGTGTCGTCGTCCACTTCCCTGCAGCATTAGTTATAATGCAGGGGACTCCCCTTACAAATCTCTTACTCACCACAACAACAAAGAAACACTAAACGAGAATGCAAGAGAGAGAACAAAATCTTTGTTTATTACTGTGATCAAAATGACATTACATTGCTACATTCGCCATCATATGGGCCTTCTTGACTTCAACAGTCTGCAAGCTTCCAATCAGAGCTAACTCTCCTTCCAACTTTGTACCTTTTCCCGACTAGAATTTTCTCGACCTTCCTACTATCTCCCCTCTCCCAATTCGATGTATTTTTTTTAACCTCCATGACCTAGGGTTTCCTCCTTCATTCCATGTGTTTTCTCTCTTCTTCCTATCGACAAAATCCGCATTAAAGTCTGACATCCATGCCTGCCTTAGCGCTGTCGTGCACTTCCCTGCAACATTAGTGTCACTAAGATGGTTAAACCCTTTCCACACCATCGTTTCATGCAATCGTCGACTTAGGTGATTCTCACCATGACTGGCATTAGAACTTCGCCGTCGCACTTCGCTATGTCCAGGGTACACCAAAACACCTCTTCCCGAAACCCAAGAGTTCCACCAATCAAGTCCCCACCATGTCATTGAAGAGACTCGAGCATAGCTTGCTCCGATACAAGGTCTCCTTGATGAAGAACATCCACGTCGTCTCCACTCAATCCTTCATCACCACATGTCCTGTTGACGTCATCATTCACCTTAATCAACACGTTGTTGGCCCCACCTTATCGGCATGTCAAAGAGACTCCCTTTGATGTTTCACCGAAATGTGTTTGTCCCATCGATGAAAGGTTTATCGAACTATCAAAGAAACTTGCTTTGCTATCGCACTGAAAACGGTGTGTCTCTCCGACATGAGCATACCACCCTAGTGAACACCTTGTTGTAGTATCAAAGGGACTCATTATGCTGTCCTGCCGACATTCATTTGTCAATCCGATGTAGAGCCTTTGGAATCATCCACTGTTGTTGCTTCTTCCATTGCTATGTCAAAGGGGCACAAAGTAAGGTCTCTTCAAGATCTTCAGGTCACGTTGATAAGCCAATTCACCAACGCCGTTAACACTGAATGCATGTTGAATGAATGCCAAATGATGAAGTTTGTTCCTCTTAAGCCTGAACTCCTGCAAATCCCCATACTCAGCTAACTGAAGCCAATTCAGCCCTTATTTGGAAAAGAAAACAACGTGAATTGATGCAAGATTGCTTGTATGCCTTGGATGCTCCTACATCAGATTCCTTCATCAAACTGAAAGTAGTCCTAAAAAAGTGTTCATGATCATGGTAAACTATAAACAAAGAGAAAGCTTCCTTAGAAAGTTTGGCATAAGCAAATATTTTAGCTAAAAAATGAATTTGAAGCTCTTGCTAGCTATTTGAATAATAGACTTCTAGTAAACTTGAGTGTAGGAAAATTACAAAGGAAAGAAGTAGAAAAAGATACAAAGTTTGACTATTTATACAACTAAAAAATAATTAGTATTTGCCAATGCTGAAAAGAAGCCTTTTGTAAAAAAGCAAAGAAAATTCTCCTTATCATAAACCATGATGATGTAATTATCCTTCTAACGAAGCCAATTTGTGACTGAACAATTTAATAGGAGATTCACTTACCCAAAGGGTTCATCCTTTGAATTGCTTTCCAACAACATTCATTGTGTAGCATCAGTTGCAATGATGGTAACTTTGCATGTATCATAATGGAGGTTATATGTTCGATATAGTGTATGTAAGAAACAATCCTCTTGTACAATGCTTGCAGAAAGAAATCTCATACACCAAATTAATATTCCACCTAAGGTGACCTCAACAACTACCTTACTGTCAAAACCACACAGACCATGGCACACACCATTTTCATAATTTTTTAAAAGGAGAAAAACAATATTTTTCAATGTTTTCGGCACACAACATGAGTTATAGGTTTGTATCCAATGAGTACTCGACGAAATCTAAAAAAAATCACCCAAAAACTTGGCAAGTAAACATTGGAAATACTCAAGCCAACAAAAACATTAGTGAATACTCAACAACACATTGAGTTTGCAAAATATGGTTCATATAATTGAAATCAGATTGCACAATGCATACTGTATAGTGCATAATGATAACTTGATATAATACTTTTCAAATTCTCAATTACAATCTACTTCGTAAAATGGGATAGAGAAAGATAAAGATGGACTCACATAAAATGTGAAATTTTATGTGATATTCAATCTCCGAGGATGAGTAATTATTTTTCCAATATCAACTAGTAGTTAATGTTATCAATAAGATCTAATGCTAATTAATCCAAGAATATTTTTAAAACTTTTAACTCTTCCTTTATTACAGATCTAATAATTTATTAACATAATTACATGAACACAAACACAAACAAATACAATATATAGATATAATATATGATTGTATAATAAAATAGAATAAATACAAATTAAAATATTATAATAAAATTTAAAAACTTAAAAAAATATATTCTTATATTAAAATATAATTTATCATTTTATACTTAAATATTATAATTTTATTAATAATAAATATTGAAACTTCTAAATTTTCAAATTACTTAAAAATATTAAATACGGAATGAAGATGAAGAGAACATGAATATGAGGATGGAAGGTGATGGCGGAAAAGCCAGAGGAGGATGGTCAGAAACGGGTTTGTGAACCAAAGGATCTTACAAACAAACAAGAGGATCAAACTAAAGTTACCAGTCAAGGGTCCTTCGAGATAGACGTCTCTGATATAGTGGATATTGATGCAGAATCCTTTGAGAAAACAACAGTTATAGGTCATTTCTTAGGGAAACGTTTCACAAGAATGGAGATTGGTGACTGGGTGGCAAGGAAATGGGGCATGGTGTCATGTCCCCATCCTAGTCACGGTGACGAGGTTAGCCTATCATTTGATCCTCCATTATTTGGAGAGGAGGTTCAGATCCTTTGGCGCTTTCGTCGGTTAGCTCCGCATTAATGTCGAGGGTTTAGCTGCGTAATCTTCCAAAGAGTCTTTTGAGAGAACTTTCTATTTTTAGAAAGTTAGGTCAGGGAAGCTGCTATTTCGGGCAGGGCACCTGGTGCAGTGATTTAGCTCAGATTCGATCCGGTTCAGTAATTGTTTGATTTGACGGAGAAATAAGGAGTAATTACTGAGTTATTAAATATTTAATAATTTGACTTTATTATAAAGTCACTTTATTGAAATATTAAAATATTTAATTATTTGGCTAAGTTATAAAGTATTTAATTATACTTTATATTATATTATTAAAATGTGATTTAATGAGTATTTAATGCTCATTAAAAAGGGACGCCAATGATTAAATAAATTCTCCTAAGTCCAAAGTGAAAATTAAATCATTAATTTAAATGATTATTTTAATGGAGAATTAGGTCGAACTTTTCAAAGAAGAATATATTGTTCTTCCCAAGGCAAAATCGAACCATCTTGTTTATTATTCAATTTTGTCTTCTGAGCATCTGAGCTTTGGAGTTTGCAAACCCTAGGGTTTCTGGCAGACTATCGTTTCTGGAGAACGTAACCTCTTCAGAGATCAGGCATACTGAGGCTGTGAGATACCAGCTGAAGATTGCACTTGGTGATTTCATCCAGAAGTCACAGATTGAGCATAATCAGTTAATCAGACAGAGATTCATCGAGTTCAGCAGAGATATTTACCACCTTTCAGAGGCGACTTCATCCATCATCATCCATCATTGTTTTGGCACGAATTTCAAGAAGCCGTACATATCAGTTATTGCTGTACTTGGCCGTACCAGCAAGGCCGTACTTTCTTGTATTAGGAGAAACGTCTCTTATCTTCAGTTACTGGTGAATGGAATATGGGCGCAGTGATCATTGAACACTTTTGCATTGGGTTTTGAGCTCGAGTTTACCTCCATTAATTCTGGCCGTACTTTTCTGTCCTGCTGCAGCCGCCACTTTAAATTTCAGGTTTTTATCTAATAAAATTCCAAAAATTGCTTATATGTTCAGATTCTTATATTGTATGTTCTGGAATAAGTTGAAATAAAGGAACGCCTTCCATTTTGAGCAAATTCTATACAATTTTGAGTTAGTATGAATTTTATATGATTTTTTATCAATTTCAAGAGAAATCGCATTTTCTATTTTGCCTGTGAAAAACCTCAAAAACACAAAAAATTGAAAACTTTGCAAAAACAACACAAAACACATCAGGGTTTGTTTCAGAGAACCACCAGGGTTCTGACAGTGGTATCAGAGCACAGATCTCCTGCCATCCTGTGCTTTTTCAGTGATTATTCAGAATACAGTGCATTTCTGGGTTGCCTTTTATGAACCAAGACATTATTCAGTATACCAGAGGTGTAGGGACAGGCAAAGACGAAGACTGGACAGGTCCTCCGATTCCAGAAGGTCAGACAGTATCAGGAGTGCTTGGTTTTCACAGATCCAGTTCAGACGGTAGTGAAAACAGTGTTGCAACCCTAATGGCAGATCGTGAGACTTCCTCAGAGACTCGCAGGGATCCAGGGAAGGCACATGCAGAGGGTGACATTACCGATGAGGAGTTTAGACGGAGACACGACAACATGATGGATATGATGTCGCAGTTGATGGGTACTATTAGGCAGTGTACGCCCACACAGCCTCATTTCATACAGATTGGACAGACGAGCGGGACCACTCCAGTGGATCAGCCATTGGCATCAGCTCCTAGGCAGCCGTTACCGATCTATCAGGAGCGTAGGCCAGGCCAGCCTACTTTCTTACCCAGAGATACTCCACCACAGACTCCAGGGGCAGAGCATCAGGTGCATCATCAGGACTTCCAGCCACAGAACGGCATGTCGGTGGCAGACTTGACGAGATTTCATGGCGAGTACATGTCTTTAGCGCCTGAGATCCGGCAGGCACTTACATTTCATGAGTTTATAGATGTCTATAAACCCAGAGGAGGAGGTAGATTTGATCGTAGACCCCCACAGCAGCAGCAGCAGCAGCCACAGGTGAATAGAGACTTGCAGTATGCAGTGAGCAAGATTATGCTGCCATATTCTTCACCCCTATGAGCATCACCTAGATGCTAAGTGGACTATTCATGTTCGTGAGAGATAGGTTCTTGTGAGCTGCTCCTCATGAATATGGATCAATGAGATTGACTCAAAAACTATGTCCCAATAAAACACCACATATTAATGTTAGTAGCCAATTCTTTGAATGCCATATATCTCCTCTATAGTAAGCATAAAACAAGGTTATGATATGAATAATACCATATTTCAAATTCATTTTGAAATTATATTCATGCTTGTGAGAGATAGGTTCTTGTGAATCGCTACTCATGAATATGGATCAATGAGATTGACTCAAAAACTATGTACTAATAAAACACCACATATTAATGTTGGTAGCCAATTATTTGAATGCCGTATATCTCCTCTATTGTAAGCATAAAACAAAGTTATGATATGAATAATACCATATTTCAAATTCATTTTAAAATTATATTCATGCTTGTGAGAGATAGGTTCTTGTGAATCGCTACTCATGAATATGGGTCAATGAGATTGACTCAAAAACTATGTACTAATAAAACACCACATATTAATGTTGGTACCCAATTCTTTGCATGTCATATATCTCCTTTATAGTAAGCATAAAACAAGGTTATGATATGCATAACACCATATTTCAAATTCATTTTAAAATTATATTATGGCCCCATCGCACTTTTATTAGGTAAAATCCAAGAAGAGAGCTCTCTATATTCTTCGCATCAACTCATCTGATTGTAGAATACAAGAATAAAATACCATTAAAATGACAAAAAGTGCGTCATTGATTAGATAGGGATACTAATAATGAGTTTGCATATGATTGCCAAAATACTATCTCAAGGTCCTTGCAAATCATTCCTCCTATTTCATATGCAATCTATTTCATATGCAAAAGTGCAAGGCTAATTTTAGATAATCTTAATAATGACTAACTATAACATCTTTGTTGCTTCCAACCATCAAGCATAAAAATGGAAAATCTTGGCCACTTACTAAGTCACATATAGTATTTAGGGCTAAATCCTTGTTCTAGTCCATAGCATCTTTGTTATGGCAAAAGTACAAGGCTAATTTGAGATAATCTTAATAATGACTAACTATAACATCTTTATTGCTTCCAACCATCAAGCATAAAAATGGAAAATCTTGGCCACTTACTAAGTCACATATAGTCTTTAGGACTAAATCCTTGTTCTAGTCCATCAAAAATTTGATTCCTCCTCTTAGATTGCATTCATTTACTACATTGTTGTTTGCTTTAGAAGCTAGGTTAAGTCCATCACATTTCACATAAGCAACATAATTTTTTGTTTAGTGCATCAAAAATTTGATTCGTCCTTGTAGATTGCATTCATTTACTAAATTATTGTTTGTTTTAGAAGCTAGGTTAAGTCCATCACATATCACATAAGCAAAATAATTTTTTATTTTTAAAGCTAGGTCAAATGTGAAAAAGAGAAATTTTGTTGACAAAACATTCCTCTTCATTCAAACTTCAACATTGTTCCCTAGCCACCATAGATTAACTACTTGGCGAGTCATTGAGTACTTGTGATTTTTCCATCCTTGTGTTTTTCTAACTTCAATTCATGAGTCTGAAAAATGTTTTTTTGGAAAGTTTACCACTTTGACCTATATGAATACTTGGCAAGTCTAAGTGGAAAACTTGAAGCACTATCAAATGTAGAAAATATATGGGAAAAACATGTCTTGGATGTTGAAAACACAGCTTTTGGCCCTTTTAAATGCTACACACCCAAGGGAAAAGATCAAACCAACATTTGAGCATTCTTGGGCGAATTGGAGTGAATTTGTAGTGGATTTGAAGAGAAAATTTGAGGAATTATAAATTGAAAATTCTTGTAATTTGTAACTTGCATAGATATACAAATTTATGATAACGATTTTCAATGACAATCTCAGTTGTTTTATTCACATGATTGTGCAATTTTTTACTCTCTTTGGATTCATATCTAATAGAAAACACTTTTCTAAAATTGTATTATCTCATTTGATCATTTTGTAAATTGCATTTTGCATAAAACTTATGCATTTTTAGGAAAAATATTTAAGTATTTTGTTTTAAATTGAGTTTTGCTGAGTTGGAATTTTTTTTATTTGCCAAGTCCAAGTTGAGTCTGAGTATGCAAACAATGCTTGCTACAGCCTAATGGCAAAGACGTGTACTCCATAATGAAGGTGATGTGTTTGAATCCAAAGAGGATAGTGCTGCACACCTCAAAACAATATAGCGGATTCAAAGAGCAAATTTGAGGAATTATAAATTGAAATTTCTTGTAATTTGTAAATTGCATGGGATATGCAATTTATGATGATGATTTTCAATGACAATTTTGTACTCTCTTTGGATTCAAATCTAATAGAAAGAACTTTCCAACATTATTAAGTCTCATTTGATACATTTTGTGACTGTATTTTGCATAAAATTTATGTTCTTTTTAAAAAAATATATATTTAAGTATTTTGTTTTAAGTTATTGAGTTTTGCTGAGTTGGAAACTTTATTGTTTGCCAATTCCAAGTTGAGTCTGAGTAACTATGCTTGCTACAACCTAATGGCGAAGACATGTACTCCATAATAGAGGTCATGTGTTTGAATCCAAAGAGGGATCTCATACACCAAATTAGTGTCTACTGTAATAATTTTGTGATACAATTTAATAGTGTTAGATTTTTGAATTTACATTTGAGGCGTATCAAATATTGTGATAGCATTTCCATTTGTTTGTTCTTATATGCAATTTATGATGATGATTTTCAATGAAAAATTTGTACTCTTTGGATTCAAATCTAATAGAAAGCACTTTCCAGCATTTTGCATAAAATTTATGTTCTTTTTTTTCTTAAATATTTAAGTATTTTGTTTTAAGTTGTTGAATTTTGCTGAGTTGGAAACTTTTATGTTTGCCAAGTCCAAGTTGAGTCTGAGTAACTATGCTTGCTACAACCTAATGGCGTAGACATGTACTCCATAATGGAATTCATGTCTTTGAATCCAAAGAGGGATCTCATACACCAAATTAGTGTCTAGTGTCTACTATAATAATTTTGTGATACAATTTAATACAGTGTTTTTGAATTAACCTTTGAGGCATATCTAAATATCATGATAGCATTTCCATTTGTCTGTTCTTATATGCAATTTATGATGATGATTTTCAATGACAAATTTGTACTCTCTTTGGATTCAAATCTAATAGAAAGCACTTTCCAACATTGTATAGTCTCATTTGATATATTTTGTGATTGTATTTTGCATAAAATTTATGTTCTTTTTCTTTTTCTTTTTTTTAAATATTTAAATATTTTGTTTTAAGTTGTCGAGTTTTGCTGAGTTTTGTTTGCCAAGTCCAAGTTGAGTCTGAGTAACTATGCTTGCTACAACAATAATGGCCAGGACATGTACTCCATAATGGAGGTCACGTGTTTGAATCCAAAGAGGGATCTCATACACCAAATTAGTGTCTACTATCATAATTTTGTGATACAATTTAATAGTGTTAAGAGTTAGATTTTTGAATTTACCTTTGAGGCATATCTAAATATCGTGATAGCATTTCCATTTGTCTGTTCTTATTTATATGATAGTTGAGTTTGTTCTCTCTCTTATCCATCTTTTCAACCCCTCTAAGTAAATTTTAAGTTGGATGTTAAGTTTTGAAACACTGTTTTACAGCAGCTCGGTCATGTTCAAGATTCTCGTAGTTTTGTCTTGCAAAAAGAAGACCTTCCCTATGTTTACAGAAGTTGTTACAATTTTTTTAATCTTCTATAATGATGTGACAGAGGTTAAAATATATGAGTAGTGCATTTAAAAGGATTGATTTTGAGACCATTATATTTAAAACTTTCAGTGGATATCTAATAGTTAATGTTCCTTTGCTGTAAATTTATCTCATTCAGATGGTGTTGTATAGAAATTCTTTATTGAAATCTATATAATCTTCAATGCATTTGCAGGTATGTATTTTTGCATATGGACAAACTGGATCTGGAAAAACGCATACAATGATAGGTAGAACAGATGTTGAAAATCAGAAAGGTGTCATACCAAGATCTCTGGAACAAATTTTCAAAACTAGCCAATCACTTGCCTCTCAAGGATGGAACTTTAGAATGCAGGTTGTGCATCAGAATATTATGAGGATTATTGATTATTCTGCAAAGTTTTATAAACCAACGTATCTTATTATTATCTCTTTTTTCATTTTCCCCAGGCATCAATGTTGGAGATTTACAATGAAACTATCCGTGATCTTTTGGTGAGTAATAAGCCCTCTAATGTAGATGGCACACGAATCGAGAATGGTACTTCAACTAAGCAATATACTATCAAGCATGACCAAAATGGAAATACAAATGTCTCAGACCTTACCATAGTTGATGTTACTAGCTCGAAGGAGGTTTCTTCTCTATTGCACAGGGCATTTCAGAGCAGGTATGGAAAGTTTTGGTATAGGATCTAGTGTGATCAGGTATCTTGTAGAGCTATTGCAAAATTTACTTTGCTAGGGTAAAATTGCTAGCACCAATTGAAGGTAGAATTGCTCGATTCTTGAAATCTTCACAGCAAACCTAATATCTATTTCAAGATTGAATTCAGAAAAAACATTCCACTTCGAATGCTCTTAAAGACCAAGTTTGATAGGATTTGCTTTGAGTATCCAAAAAGCATTACAGATTCATAATGTAGCACTAGCATGAAAATTCTTGCAAAGTCATAAACCAAATAAGTGAAATAACCATAAAGTTATATATGCCAATAAGATCATTTTTATTCAAGCAGAACAAGAATGCTGATCACAAAAACAAAAATTTCAAATGAAGATTTGTATGGTAATAAGAGAAGATCTAAACATTTACTTTCCATAAGCGAATTAGATAAAAAGCATTCATGATACAAATTTTCGAAGAATAATTTTCCTTTATCAAGTTATAGGACCAATGGAACCATGGATTGATTTTCTCAGGAGAAAGTTAAAGTAGAATAATCAACTTAAGACGATTTATCATATTTTCCCTTGAACATTTCAAAGGAGTGGGAGTTCTAAAATCTTCTATGGTTGGGTTCTAATCAGCAGTTCGAAATCGCCTCCCATTCTTAAAAACCTTTCAAATACCCTTAACATTTTTTTTAATACTTTAAATATTTGTTAATGACAATCCCTGAATATTTTTTGAATAGCCTTTGAATAAAACTGTTTTTGAGTGAACTATGTAAAGATATTGCTAAATTATTTCTGTATTTGATTGTGTAAGTTTTTTTGCATCGACGTTTCGGATCACACTCCATGATCCATCATCAGGATGAAGTAGAGAACTCAAGGAGAAACATGATTAGCTTGCAGATCAAGAACTACATAAAACTTACACAATCAAATCAGGACCTAATTTAGCAGTATTCTCTATGGATTGTGAAAATCTGTTATCACTAACAAAATCTCCAAATTTAATCCAGTATACACTTTACTCTGTCTTCAGGTCAGTGGGAAAGACAGCAATGAATGAACAATCATCTAGGAGCCATTGTGTATTCACTTTGCGCATTTCAGGAGTGAATGAGGTTTGTGTTAATATTTATTTCTCACTAATTATGTGCAGTGTATTATCATTCCCAAGAGAGAATTTCATTATATTACTCTGGAATCAATTTGCAGAGCACAGAACAAGAAGTCCACGGAGTTCTCAATCTGATTGACTTGGCTGGAAGTGAACGCCTATCTCGTAGTGGATCAACTGGAGAGCGTCTCAAAGAAACTCAGGTCTGACTGATTTACATTGATTATTTGTTTCAAGTTCTTGTGCCGAAATCAACACTGGGATTTTAGCTTTTGATATTTTATTCCTTTCATTAGTCAGATGAATGAGATGCATGGATTCCTGTTATAGCTATACATTTATTGCTGACATAATCTATTTTATTACTATGCAGTCTATCAATAAAAGTTTGTCCTGCTTAGGAGATGTGATTTTAGCTATTGCAAATCGAGAACAACATATTCCATATAGAAACTCAAAGCTGACATATCTTCTTCAGGTTAGTGGTTGTGCTATACACATTTTTAAAATGGATGTCTTTGTTGGTTGCATGCCAAAGTCTAATTAATCTCGCCTGTATGGAATGTGAGCAGCCATGTCTTGGTGGAGATTCAAAGACACTCATGTTTGTCAATATATCTCCTGATCCTAAGTCTTTGAATGAATCTTTATGCTCTCTACGATTTGCTGCAAAGGTTAACAGCTGTGACATTGGAGTGCCTAGGCGACAAACACATCCACGGACTGCAGATTCTCGTTTGAGTTATAATTAACAGGGATGATACTTTGTAAGCACATTATTGAATTAGAATCTGTGACTAATGTTCAGATCTGTCATGACATCAGAGACAACAAGGCAATATATTGTCTATAGGGAGAAAATTCTTTTGCATTGAGCAAAGGTAATAGGGCATCTATGTAAGGTTAATTGTTACAATATGTAAACTTAGGGAGACATTCATTATGTAAGATTGAGTGCTCAATCCTGGTTAAACATTTGTGAGCATGTCATTGCTCATTGCTCCTGTAAACCATAAGATTCAGTGCCTAATGTATCATAAGATTAAATGCATATCATCAGGGTAATCAAGCTGAGCAGAGCTTAACATGGAAAGCGGTGTTGCAAGCCAAATTGTTATGAAGGGAATGCACACGGGTGTCCTAGTGAGGCTTGAGCCCTGAGCCTCACCAATTCAATAAAAAAATCACGTATTGGCATTTGCGATTTGAAAACTGACTATGAAACATTGAAAACAGAGAGAAGCACTGGTCCAAGATTGACTGCATTTGGTAATTCTTTCTCTTCTTTTTCTTGTTTTTTATGGGGATCAGAACTTGTCTACGAAATTAAAATTGTGTGACATGCGTGGTGCCCTATTTTTATTTATTCTAGTGAACTGTGCATGGTAAATAACAGTTAATTATAATTATAATTTTCTTTTTCAATTGTGTTTTGGAGGTAATTTTGCATTTATTTGTTATTAACTTCCACTATTGTTAATTAGTGAAGATTTTAAACTAAAAGAGCAAATTTATCAGCATCTTCCAAATCCTTATCCTAGTTAAAAAATATGGAAGACTAGGATAAGGATATGGAAGATGCTGATAAATATAGATACAATAGTTAAAAAATCATATGGTTGACACTAGTCATATTTTTAGATTACATGTTCTATGACAGGGATTTTGAGCTTCAATATGGTTGTCTCCATTTACGCAAGTGATTGGTATCTTTATACTGGTTAGTCAACACCATAATCTTTGTAATGACAAGATCTTGAGGTGGCATTTCTTCAACTTTTGACAAGTAAATATCATCAACCTCTTTTGACTACTGTTTGTTGTAAAAACAAATTAAAGGGAAACTGTTTACAGTTTCAAACCTTTGCAATGAAGTAAATTTTTAAATTCTTCGTCAGTCCTTCAAAGCTTCAATTTATTTTATCAAAGCTGATCAGAACTTGGTTTTATTTAACCATTCTAGAAAGTGTTCACTTTGGTGATTGAACAAACCTGCACATTGTCTTGCGATTATAAAAAATGTAGACTCGAACAACCTATTAATATAAAATTCTCTGAGAAGGAAAGAAGGAAAATTTATATTAAGATCGTATACAAAGAAGCCCTCATCGTACAAAACCAAAAGATACTATGAGAATGATTTAAGATCTCAATATTCTACCATATTTCTCATGATGGCAGACCTGCGCATGCCGAATTTTATCTTATTTCTTAGGTTCAATGACCTAGTGCTTCGTCTTTTTAATAATCTTCTTGTTCGTGTCTTTAATTTTCTCCTATATACAACAGTTGTGCTGATTATGATCATCCATATCAAAATTGCCATTTCCACGATCTAACATGATTTTGGCTTATTGATATGGCTGGTATAGTAGCAGAAGTCGGTTAGTTTCATATGGTTCAATTTTCATTGCAGCTGCCCTAAAACCTTGATGTTTTTAATTAGAGCAAAACTTAAATCCATCTTCACGCTTGGAATGCTACTGTTTTAACTTGAGCCAATCGTCCAATTACAACCTTTCTGACATAAGATATAATGTGTTTTGGCAGAGATGATTTTGCATCCATACCATAGAAATGATTATCAAAACCGAAATGAACAGTGAAGCGCTAGTAATACCGAACATCTTGAATTTAGATTCTAAGGCCTCCATGCTATTGTGTTAGGGTTTTTTCAAAATGTTATGCCACATTGATCGTTCATGGTAATCGGAAAGAATATAGACATTGATTTTTTTTTATACTACAGGGGTGTCCAAATATAGACATTGTTACTATTTGTTGAACTCATTGCTCATGGCAACTCAATTACCAAAGCTCATATAAAATTAGAGAGTAGTTTCTTGAGTCATTTTATTAGTTGTACTACTAGTCTATCCAAGCGACAATGCCCTAATTATTTCCAATTGTTCAGCAACTTGACTTGTCCTTAATGGAAGGACACCACTAACAATTGATCTATATTTTTTTTCTATTGAATCAATGCAAAAAAATTACATAAAGAATGGCAGCCATAAGCTGTCCAAAAGAAGATACAAAACAAATGACCAACCACCCTCAAACAACAAACAACCGTGGTGGACAAGGACACCACTAACAAACTAACACAACACAAATTACAACAGCAGCAAACAACTGCAAGAAAAACACTTCAAACACTAAATTTTAATATACACTGAAGCTTTTTGGAACATATTACATCATTTTTGTGCAGCTACAGTAATAACTAATTATTTTAAATAGATTTGTTTTATAGTAACTTTATTTCTACTTTGAAATGTTTCTGAATTTGATTATGTAATTTTTTTCATCTTTATTTTGGATCACGTTCATCATTGAAATGTATATAGTAAGAGAAGGAAAACATGTGATGATGAAAAAAGTTTACACTATTAAATCTAGAAACATTTCAAGCTATTATAGTAATATATTAACCATTGATTCAATGTTTAGAGTTTAGAATGCATATACTAGAACAATATTTTTGACATAAAATTTACATAAAGTTAATACATTACTACAACAATAAACTAAATCACCTTATAGAACTTCACAAAATATACTAACTAATGTTATACATCTATACCTATAATAGTATGATATCAACTTATTAAGTACTTAAATTGATATGTATAGTCAAATATTCTTGTGATTTTTATGTGAAGAATTTGTCTTATTTTTTATTTATTAAACTATATATTATTTAAGAGTTAAGAGAGTGATTTGATTTTTTATTCTTGTTTAAGGATCTCTTAGAGTGTATTTTACTCTAAGACTAAATATATGAAATAACCTTACATTATGGATATATTTATGAAAGGATGACACCTCTCATATATTAGGGCTTATTTTTGTCATTCTCAAAATAATGGTATTTGCAGTTATTTCAGTTTTATATTTATAATAAATTTTATAAATACTATTAATCACTTTTATATTATATGAGTATATTTGAGTTATATTTGTTTTCTTAAGTGAATAATTTGTAACAATTTGTAAAGTGTTAATATAATTGTTTTGTAATGTATATATGCATTATTACAAAGTATACATTATCATTTAAAGTTTTAAGTACACAATAAGACAAGTTTAAGGCACCTGTAGCTAAGGTAAAAATCTAGGTTAGCATAAAATAAAATGCTTAAAACAAATCTTACCTAAACAATGAAGTACAATGGAGTTAAATAGTATAAAAGAAAGGAAATATTTCACCAAAAGTCTTCAAGCCCTCCATGATTGACCTTCATTGCCGCTCTCCATTTGCTGCAAAATGATATTTGCCCTTAGATTTCTTGTGTGAGCAACTATGACCTATGACAAGACTCAAGCAAATATTGAAGGATTTGACTCAAAATGCAAGTGTACTCAAAATTCTACACGCATGAAGAAGTGTGGAAGCCTAAATTTTGAAGCATGAAGTGTAAGATGATGAAGTGATGAAGTTAGGAGATGAAAAAAAGTCCCAAAATGAGGTTGACATTGCCTTTTTATAAAAAAGTCAATTTTGGGTGAATGGTCAGGATTGAAAATTGAGAAATGCCCTAAGATCAAAGGTTGAAATTAAATGTGACAACCAACAATTAGGGTTAGGGCAACATTAGGGTGAAATTTGAAATGGAGGGCTGAGATTTGATTTTGCGAAAATCAAATCAAAAGTCAAGAATGCATGTGATAAGGGGATATTGGGCACGAGAACAAAGTTGTTGGAAAATCAAATATGAATTTAAAATTATTTGATTCAAGAGGTGATGTTGACTTTTTTTTTTAATCAAAAATTAATTTAATTCAAAAAGTGGTGGGCTCATGTGACAGTAAATGGTTATTTCAAATTATTTACTTGGTGGGAAAATAAAAAGTGGGAAATTTTAAATAAATGACGTTATTTAAAATTAGAAGAAAAAGTTAATAAGATAATTAAATAATTAATAATAATTATTTAATTATGGAGCAAATGGACAAAGTGGACAATAATTAAATAAATCATAAGAATTTATTTAATTATAAGACATAAGGAATTAATGAAGTATTTAAATAAATAAATAAACAAAGTTTATTTATTTAAATACCGAGGAGGAAATGATAGACAAATAATAGAATTTATTTAATTATAGAGAGACATAAGACATTAGCGACGTATTTAAATAAAATAAATATAATTTATTTATTTAAATAGTCAAGAGGAATAAAAGATATGAATTAATTAAATAATTGAAAATTATTTAATTAATAGTTGAATTTGGACTATAGGACATAATTAAATATTTTAATTATGTTAAGAAGAAATATGGAGAAAATAAATTTTGCAGGCTTGGGTCAATTTTATGTGTTTACATTTTGCCCCTATTTGTCATAATGCATTTTATTGCATTGTGACAAAGAAAATTTAGTTCAAAACATGCCCCAGGGAAAAATAGGATGAGGAAGAATGACGAGGAGGTAGCAGTATGCCCCCTCGAGAGGACAGTCGGGTTCAGAGAACATGAGTGGGCTCTTGAAATGGATGAAAGGACTAGAAGATGAGGAACAAAAGGATAGGGGAAAATAGACAAGGATGATGAAGATGTGGACTAGAAGAAATGTTAGAGTGGAAAAGAGGAATGGTATCACGAAGAAAATGGATGTTAGCATAGAAGTCATGGATGTTAGTATGGAGAAAGAAACCTTCAATTCCAAAGTACAAATAGGTATTGCATTAATCAACATTGGGTGGTAAAATGTTGCAAATGGACAACAAACACCATAGTATGACATAGACCAAGGTGTGCAAGGTCATCCACTTGCAAAAAACAAATAGTCGCGGACAAGGAATGTCCCAACTCACATTAAGGGAAAAGTTGCCCCAGTCTTTTTGCCAAGACACACCATAGACAACAGTCAAAGAAAAGAGTCAAGAGACATCATCGCTCATCTAAATCCTTCATGGGACATCCTCGAGGAACTAGTAACCTGACTCACAAACAAATTCCAAAAGAAAGATAAGACAAGACAAGCCACGATGTCAACAACCAGTTAGAATGTTTGCCAAAATTTGATTTATTTGACGGTTAATTGACTACGAGATTGACAAAGCCTGGTTTTAGGAAAGAGACATGTCATATAAGATGTCAAGTCTGGTTACAACCATGTGATCACCTATATAAGGAAAATGACGAGGTTTGACTAAATGACAATGTCTAGTTTCAGGAAGGACACATCCTATATAAGACATAAGTTGACTAGTTGACAATTTGACTATTTTGACAGTTTGTTTGGTTTGACTAAGTAACGTTGTTGGCTTGCTATCTTGTTGATACGTGACTTGTCAGACATTTTGATGATCATTTGTGTCTTTGTGGACAATGTCTGATTTATTGTGACTAATACGAAAAACCCTAAATGACTGACTTAGGTGGCCTCGGGGGCTCATCAACAGATGGCCTTGCCTACGTTTAGTCGCAGAGGCAACGTAGTTCGACAATGACATGGACTAACTAGCATGACTAACTTTGACTCTATTTTTGGGATTTTTGAGTGTTATTTGAATGTTTTTGTGTTTTTGACATGTTTTGATTTTTTTTGGATTTTGAAGTTTTATGATTTTTTTAGATTTTTGAAATGTTTTATTTTTTAGAGTTTTGAGAATATTTGATTTTTTTGGATTTTTGAAATGTTTTGAAGTGTCAATGGATAAAAAATTGGGTAGCCTTTGTTCTAGATACCAATGACAAGGGAAAACCAAGTCTAGGTGCAAGGAGATAGATGGGATTGATAGATGAAATGGTAGGTGATAGGATAAGGGATAAAAGGCTCATGATAGATGGATGGATGGAATGGATGTATTTTTTCTAAGAGAGCAAGGATGTGATCTCCAAAGACTATGTCAAATAGGAATAACATGCCCCATTGTAGTTATGATTTGATAGGAAAAAGCTTAGGATAATAGGATGATAAGATGGGGAATGAAGGGGTTGCTTGGAAGGGATAAGGTATGCCAAGAGACATCCAAAACATGTGTCAACATTTTTTTCCCCAATCTTTATCAAGATCAAAAGGAGGAAGAGAGGATGAATGGAATTGATAGGTTTATGTAGGTGTGGGTAAGGATGGTAAGATGACATGGAAATTGTAGGATATGATAGGGAATGATAGGATGAAAATGATAGGTTGGATGAGACATTGTGCCCCCAAGTGTAAGTTGCATAGAAGATCAATCTACACATGATGCATGTTTGCCAGGTTTTGATCATGGTACTTATTCAAGACGCCTGTTTACCAAGTTTTCACTGTTGGACTAAGGGATTCCTCTTTACTTTTTTGATTTTTTTAAACTTTTTTGAATAGAAGAGGTGGAATATGGACGAGAGGGACTCAAGCATCTAGTTCCATGATAGGTGATAGTCCCATTAGAGTGTGATGCCATTGCATGGATCATGTCAAGTCATTATGCTCATCGATGTTGGTAGTGTGATTGCGTGAGAGTGAGATGGATTAGGTAGATAGTGGATTATGACAGGTGCAATAATGGATTATGATGTGGATTATGCAGGACTGAAAGTGGATTACGATGTGGATTATGTAGGAATAATGCAAGGAAGATGGGTAAAATGTTTATGCAAAAGCATGGACCATAGCCTGGATAGGGTGAGTGAAATATGTAGGAAAATAGTTGAATGATGGGGTGGTGGAGGTATGGAAAGGAATCATGACCAACGGCTGCACACACCACGAAAAAAAATGAATATTTTGAGTGGATGGTGGTGTAGGAAGCAATGTTGATGTTTGCTTAGTGGATGGATGACGTAAGCATTTAGGGACCCACATAGACTTAGTGTTTTTATGATTTTTTCTTTTCATGTGGGATGGAGGAATTTGATATTTTTGTATGGAATGACATTTTTGAAAGGATGAGGAGGATGGTTGGGATTTTTGAGAGGTGGATGCCTCATTTGACTTGCATTTTTGTTTAGGGACCCATATCATTTTAGTTTTTGACTTTTCTTTTGGAGGTATGGGTTTGGGTGGATTTTTGAATGTATTTTTCTTTGGTTTCTTGCATTTGTACCCTAAGGGACTAGGACCCTTAGGATTTTTGGTGTTATGAAAGGAGGCATCCAAATGTTTATTTTTGAATCCCATGGGGTGGATGGAATGAGTGGAAGCTTTATGTTTACACAATGTGTGCATTTGTTGGTCATGACTAGGATATTTAGGGTATTTATGAATGATTGGGATATTAGGTGTTGGAAGCAATGGTGGAAAAGTGGATGGAGGGATATGCGGAGTTGGAAGAAGCAAGGGTAAATTGGATGGTGGAAGGTGTATGGTCACATGCTCTTGACATTTGTAGGATGATGGAGGTGGAATGGCAACGTATGTTTTGGGGATATGATAAGGCTTGTGGTGGAAAGTGGACTTAGGATGGACAGAGGAAGAACCAACATCGTTAGGTTGCTGACCTTGGGGTGTGTATCCAAGGCCATATGAGCATGGAGGAGGGACTTTGACATGTATAGGCTCCAAGATTCCTTGTTCAAGAAGGCCTAATCCTTTTCCTTGATAATTCATTTTTTGGAGCATGCGATTGACTATAGGACTAGGTGTAGTTTGGAAACTAGATTTGAGTTGATTATTGGACAAAGTAGGTGAAGTGATGGACAATGGTTGTTGATTTCCTAAGGAGGAACACTCATGGATGAAAGTAGATAAGCCAAGTGGATATGATGGTGGTTTTGAAATAGGTTCAATGGTGGATGTGGAAGGATCATTAGGATCTTGATTAGTATTGTGTTCACTAAGATCCAAGGTATTGGTTTGATCCCCTATGTTTGCTTGGGAGCCATTTGTCTCATCATGGGAAGTGGATGTTTGTGCATCATGGATGGGTGAGGTGGCAAGCTCTTGACCATGGAATGCATAAAGTTGGCTAAGAGGATCATCATCATCTTCTTGATCATAAAAAAGGATCTTGATAAAAAATGGGAGTTTGATCATGAATAGGATTAGGTGTGTTATGAACGAAATCATTAGGAGGGAGTTGATCTTTATGTGGATGAGGGGGTAATGTTTCCTCGTGTTTAGGATTATGCTCTTGACATACCTCATGACTTATTTGAATGGAGGTGGAAGGGAATTTCTCATGGAGAGACTTGACATGTTCTTGATGGTCAACAACATAGGAGCATGACAAAGGGTGACTTGGACTTATGAGGGGAGACTCTTGAATTGGCTCAAGGGGTTGTGGATGACATGGTTGGCTTGAAGGACTTGGCATGATGTTTGAGGACTCTTTTGTATGTTCAAGTATATGTGTTGAATGACATGTCAACAATTGATTCCTTGCTTGTAGCCCTCGGGTCACATCCTTTATAGGTGTAGGGGTGGAAGGTGTTGGCTTAGGGTTTTGATTTTGATTGGATGGAGGAGTGAATGGATTGAGTGGGTTGGTGGATTTGGGAAACTCCACATGTTTACTTTTGTAATGTTTGTACTGAGGACATGGAGTTGATGTATTGGCAAGTGGATTAGAGGATGGTAACAGTAATGAAGGGTTAATGGGTTGGAAAGTGTAGGGACCATTGGATTAGGACTAGGACATGGTGGCTTTAGGATAGGCTTTTGATTGGATAGTGGTATGATATACTTATAGGGTGCATGACCTAGATTAGTGTTCCCCTTGTCAATGGTTGCATTAGAACATGAGGAAGTTTGGCCTTACTAAAAGGTAGAACTTAAGTTCACGTGTGTTTGTTGTGATGTGACATGTACGTGCGAAGAAGTGGATGGATTAGATTGGTATGAGGTGGAAGGGGATGGCACATAAGGTTGAGGTGCATTGGTTGATAATGAATGGATAGGGTATGATGTTGTGGTTGTTGGATTTGACAAGTGGAAATGAATTGATTGGCTTGAGCTAGGAGGTGTTGGATTTGAGGTGATTTAGTTTGTTGAAAAATTTGGAAGAGGGTTTGAAGTCTTTGTATGGTTTGGTGGTCTAGGGGTTAGGGTATTTGGTGAAGTGTTTGAAGGAGGTTTTTAAGTTGGGATGCTAGGACTTTATTTTCTAATGTGGGCATGGTGTCACACATGTGTTTAAGTTCTTACATGTCAATTCATTGCTCAAGGTATGCAACATAGTTCATGTCATCATTAGAGGTGGTAGGAGGAGCCCCTCGAAGTATGATTTTAGGTTTTGGTTTTGTTTCATTATTTGAACTAGGGAGAGGGCCTCCTTGAATTATGATCTTGGGCTTAGGATTATGATTGGGATTGTTTACAATTAGGGCCATTTTGACAAGTGTTGATTGACTAGGACTAGGTTGGTGATGAGATGATAAGATTGGACAATTAGGAATGATTAGGGTTGATGGTTAGAATGAAAGTTGAATGATGAAGATATGATTGGACTATGATTAGGAACGAGTAGGATGAGATCAATGTGAAATGATGATTAGGATAATGATTTGGATAGAATGATTAGGAATGGTGTGGAATGAAAAGATTGGGTGACTTGATTGATTAGGATGATGACTAGGATGATTAGGATATGATGTAGAATGACAAGGATATGATTTGGATTGGATAAGGATGACTTGAATATGATTAGGAATGACACGATTGTATGAATTGGATTGATGAGGATGATGACTAGGATGAATGAATGATGACTAGGATGTGATTAGGACAAGGTGGAATGATTAGGGATGATGACTAGGATACGATTAGGATGAAGTGGATATGATGTGGCTAAGAAGGGTGATTAGGATGAAAGTGTTTGGATATGAATGTGTTGGAAGAACATGTAGAGTGACTTGGCTTTGTGTGTTTGGTGTTTAGCTTGATTTGACAATGTTTAAACGAATGATCACAATGTACACACATGAATCACTCACGCAAGACACATAAGCAAGTTTGAATTTTGAAATTTGAAGAATGTAATGATGATTATTAAACAAGCACATGTGGAAGACACATCAACAAGCCCTATGACTAGTCAAGTGGGGTATGGTCAATTAGTTCTCAAGCTAGGATGCACAAGGTTGGCTAGGGATGATTTGAAAGCAAAATCCTGCCACATGGCCAGGAGAAAGAGGTCACCCACCCTTCACCTTCACTTCCCAAAGGTATAACGTTCTTTGGGGCTTAGCCAAGAGTGACAAGATTTTAACTCCCAAAGAAGTGTGTCTTTCGATTCACACCTTGATTGAGGTCATCCCTTGGAGGGGTGTGTGCTCCAAGTACGCCTCTGAAGAAGGGTATGACAAAAGCGAACCCGGTGAGATGTTTTGGATGACACACACACTTGATTCACACTCACAGTTATTAATTAACCCTTAGAAAATCAAAATGTGTGTAAGCAAACAATGGAAGAACTTGTTCTTTTGAACCCAAAGCCAAAATGTGTGATGGAAGACAATGCTTCTTTTTAAGCCAAATTTCAAAGTGTGATTGCAAACACGATTGATTTTAGACCCCAAAATCCAAATGTGTGATCAAACAAGTTTTTTTTTTAAGCCCCAAATTGAAGTGTGTTGACAAGCAATGATTAGAGATGAAAGATGGAATGTGTTCACCTAGACTTTCTTTAGCTCCAATTTTTTTTCCACTTGATCCAATTTGTCCTTTGAAGTGTTTTTTTTTTTTTGCACATTCACAAACCAACAACAAAGCCAAAACCCTAACAAGATAATTGATCACTAATATTAGAGGGTTAGTTAGTCAAGACAAATCTATTTTTTGGAAAAAAAAAATTGCATCAAAAATAAAAACACAGAGAACAAACCCTTACTAAAATTTTCAGGGCTTTCCAAAAATGTAAAGAAATATGAAAAAAAATTGTTTTGCACCCAACATTATTTTTTTATGAAAAATCATTAAAAAATTTTAAAAAATTAAAAAAAGGTCCAAAAATTTTGATGTTTGGACTAAAGGCACCTTACATAATCCCAAATTTGCAAAAAGGTTTTTGTGAAAAGATCTACATCTGTTTGTGAGATATAAACAAATATTTGTAAAACCCTAATTTTCAAATATTTATTTTTTGTCTAATTATTTTTCATCCAAATTAAAAACATAAAAAAGGAACCCTACTAGAATTTAGAGAGATTTCCAAAAATGTAAAAATATCCAAAATATTCACTAATTTTCTCTCAAAATTAATTTTTCATGAAAAATAACAAAAAAAGTTATAAAAAATTAAAAACAACTCCAAAAAATATGATTTTTGGATTGAATGCTCTTGATATTGTCCCCAACCTCTAGAATTTTTTTTGTGAAAATATCTACAACCATTTGAGAGATATGGTCAAATATTTGAAAACTAGGGTTTTATCCCTAAAATGATGCAAAACCTGCAACAAAAAGGATCCAACTCCAAAATTCCTCAAAATTTGTCAAAATATTGAGCTAAAAATTAGTTGTCGGGTTCACCAATGTAACTAAGGTAAAAATCTAGGTTAGCATAAAATAAAATGCTTAAAACAAACCCTAGCTAAACAATGAAGTACAATGGAGTTAAATAGCATAAAAGAAAGGAGATATTTCACCAAAAGTCTTCAATACCTCCATGATTGACCTTCATTTCCCATCTCCATTTGCTTCAAAATGATGTTTTCTCTCAGATTTCTTGTGTGAGCAACTATGACCAATGACAAGACTCAAGCAAATATTGAAGGATTTGACTCAAAATGCAAGTGTACTCAGAATTCTACAAGCATGAAGAAGTGTGGAAGCCTAAATTCCGAAGCATGAAGTGTGAGATGATGAAGTGATGAAGTCAGGAGATGAAAAAAAAGTCCCCAAATGAGGTTGACATTTCCTTTTTTATAAAAAAGTCAATTTTGGGTGAATGGCTAGGATTGAAAGTTGAGAAATGCCCTAAGATCAAAGGTTGAAATTAAATGTGACAACCAACAATTAGGATTATTGCAACATTATGCCAAAATTTGAAATGGAGGGTTGAGATTTCAAGAATGCATGTGACAAGGGGATATTGGGCACGAAGAACAAACTTGGTGCAAAATCAAATATGAATTTAAAATTATTTGATTCAAGAGGTGATGTTGACTTTTTTTTTTGAATTAAAAAATAATTTAATTCAAAAAGTGGCGGGGTCATGTGACAGTAAATAGTTATTTCAATTTATTTACTTGGTGGGAAAATAGAAAGTGGGAAATTTTAAATAAATGACTTTATTTAAAATTAGAAGAAAAGTTAATAAGATAATTAAATAATTAATAATAATTATTTAATTATGGAGCAAATGGACAAGGTGGACAATAATTAAATAAATCATAGGAATTTATTTAATTATAAGAAGACATAAGGAATTAATGACATATTTAAATAAATAAATAAATTTTATTTATTTAAATAATCAGGAGGAAATGGTAGACAAATAATAATTAAATAAAATAAATATAATTAAATAAGACATTAGCAATATATTTAAATAAAATAAATATAATTTATTTATTTAAATAGTCAAAAGGAATAAAAGATATGAATTAATTAAATAATTAAGAACTATTTAATTAATAGTTGAATTTGGACTATATGACATAATTAAATATTTTAATTATGTTAAGAAGAAATATAAAGAAAATAAAGTTTGCAGGCCTAGTTCAATTTTATGTGTCTACAACATCAACACAACACACATCTTTAATAACTAATCAAATAGCACTTCAAATTTCAAGACAAGAAATAATTCAAGTGACCAAAAAGATTAATGCATTATCAATTATTGGAACTAAAACATCTTGTAATGATATGTAAATTTATATTTCTTTCCTCCATATATCCCTATTCAAACATTGATGATGGGTAGATATTCTAAGAATATAACATTCTATTAAAAATTCTCCATCACATAACTTCTCTTGATTCAAATTGGGGAATACATTTTTAGTTTCTAAATACAACAATTATATTATGAAATTAAAACAAAAAAGTCAAAATCAGCATTCCAACACTAGAAACATGAAAATATTAGTTCATATAATCAAGTTTGATCTGAAAACTCAAGTATTTCCTCCTTATATGTTGTCAAACAAAAAAAGGTGGTAGAAAGGTGGTGGAATATGTAAAATATGCTTGTTCTTTTGTCAACACCATGAAAAAGTGTTTCTTTGTCAAATAATACATAGAAAGTGGAGAATAATAGAGCGTGTGGGCTTGAATCATGGGTCACATGTATTTTTACCACTTTTTTGTATTGCTTAAAAGGCGACTGTGTGCTTTAACCTATATAAAGCACAAGCACATTTTAACTTTTCCAAAGCGTGAGTGTGTTGTCTTTTATGGACACATATAACTATAAACCTAACACCCTCAATCCTAAATGCTACACCTTCAAACCTATGCCCTATACCCTTAACCCTATACCTTATACCCTCAATCGTAAACCCTATACCCAATATCCTCAATGCTAAACCCTATACCCTATACACTCAACCCTAAACACTATCCCTCAACCCTAGGCCCTAAAGCCTATATGCTAAACCCTCAACCCTAAACTCCATACTCTCAACCTTAAATCCTATACCCTCAACCATATACCTTATACCCTGAACCCTGAACCCTAAACCCTTGATCCTATACACAATACCCTTAACCCCTAACCCTGAACCGTATAGCCTAAACTCTAAACCCTTTACCTTATACCCTCAATCCTAGACCCTCAACCTTATACCCTCCACCCTAAACCTAATACCCTCGACCCTGTACCCAATATTCTCAACCCTAAACCCTCAACCCTATACCCTCAACCCTAAACATTAAACCCTAAAACCTAAACCCTCAACCCTAAACCCTATACCTTATACCCAATACCCTCAACCCTAAAGCCTAAAGCCTAAACCATATACCCTCAACCCTATACCCTCAACTTTATACCCTATACCCTCAACCCTAAGACCTATACCTTATACGCTCAATCATAAACCTAATGCCCTTAACCCTATACCCAATATCATCAACCCTAAACCCTATACACTCAACCCTATACCCTCAACCCTAAACACTATCCCTCAACCATAGGCCCTAAATCCTATACACTAAACCCTCAAACCTAAACTCCATACCCTCAACCCTAAACCCTATACCCTTGACCATATACCCTCGACCATATACCCAATACCCTTAACTCTAAACCATATACCCTCAACCCTGAACCCTATACCTTATACCCTCAACCCTACACCCTCAACCTTATACCCTCCATTTTAAACCTTATATCCTTGACCCTATACCTTTCACCCTCAACCATAAACGCTATACCCTCGACCCTATGTACCCAATACCCTCAACCTTAAACCTATACCCTCAATGTAATGCCCCGCCGCGCAAACCCCAAAGAACAACTATGGCACAATTTTTTTTTAAATATAAAATATATAACATATGCATATTAATTTTCATTGCATGAGATTCAATTACATGAATACAAGTTCGTCACCTAAGTCCTTTGGGTTGCACAAGGTAACATTACATATTCAAGCCCAAAACGAAAAGATAAACGAAATTCCAAAATGCATTAGTTAAGTCCATTCATCCATCATAACTATAACATCAAAACATTCACAAGAGATAGACCATTATGAACAAGATCAACTCTATTTAATAACCATACACATATATACAATATGCTTATAAGATGATAACCATCATATTTTATCACATGATTACAATGATACATTTATACTTTACATCAGCTTCTAGCACAATACATAGATCAGATATATAATTTTACATCATAAACTTCCTAACACATGTGGGAGTAATTCATAAATACATGAGTATAACTAAAATACAACATAAACATATGGCTACAAAAGAATCTCTGGATCAAGCTCCATCTGGAAGGCACTGCACTGTACGAACACAGGTGTGGAACCCAACAGGGTGCATAGCACATTCCACCCAACCACGTGGGTTTTAAAAAAACCCACCCCTTGTGTTAGGAGATGACAAGGAAGAATCCTTGACCAAGGAGGTCCAACAGAAAAGATAAGATTCATCTCTAAACAAGAGTGATATGGGAATACATAGACAACACAACACCTATAGATTCCAAAATCATAACATCAATATATCACAAAACATAACATCAATAGACCACTCCTAGAGACTTGCAAAATCAACCAATCACAAAGAGTCACTCTCCTACTGAAAACACTATGTCCAAATCCACAAATCTATGGGTAGACAAGGTGCACAATACTGATAACACATCTCAACCTTAAAACATAAGGTCACACAACCCATTCAGAGTAACTGAATATCCATACTATATCACATATCCCGTCTGTGGTAACCGAGCATTCAAACTGTCTACACCCACGTGCACTACCCAACACAAATCAAAAGTTGAACCAACATATATAACAACCCCACATAGAATGAACTTCTTTGGAAGACTTACAAAACCAAACAACCCAATTTCCCAACAACGCAAACAAAGAAAACTCAACCAATAAGCAATTCAGGCATATAATTAATCTAACATTCAGATTCCCTAAATCCAATCAAATCATCAATGCATTACTTGAAATTAATCAACTTAATTTAATTTCATTTACAAGTAATAAGAAAATTAACACTAATAGTTTAACTCCAATTTCCACAATAACACACAACAGTAAAAATCAATTTCTCTATAAAAATTATTTCATCTTAACTATTTGTGCTTTGCATGCACCAAATAATACATAATATTCATTTCTTTTTTAAAATCATAACATTTTAAAAATAATTCATTCCATGCATTCACATGCATCTATTGTCAAAATACATTTAAATAAATAAATATATATATTAAAAATATCTATAACATTTAAATATTTTAATATTTCATTTACAACTTCTAAACATAAAAATGGCGCATATATACGAAAATATCTATTATATCAAAACAATCAATTAAATAAATATCTTTATATATATATATATAATTATAATTATACATATATAAATATATATTATTTAATAAATTAAAAATAATTGGGGCAACCCCGCCATTTTAACGGTTGGTATGGCTCCGCTGGGCGCTCTGTTCATCCCATGTAGGTCCAAGGTTCGATTCACGCTGGCCTATTTCAAGTGGTGGCAATTTAGTGCGGCCCTAGGCTGTCACCTCCAGTGGACTAGTCTTGCCTTAGCTCGCCTCCTTCGTCCCCCAAAACCTGGAAAAAAAGTAAGACCAGGGCAAGGGTGGTGGAGCTCGCTGGCCGAGATGCGGATACCACCGGGTTATCAAAAAATTTAAAAAATAATAATAAAATAAATAATTAAAAAATAATTTACAACTAATCATAAAACTAGTGTGTTGCGACTATAATAACTTTTGTTTTCAGATCTGAGTTTTTCTAAACTTTTTGTTGAAGGTGCGCCACCAAGTTTTTTAAAATATATAAACAATTCAGTCATACCCCGTTCGTAAATTTTGAGTTATGATTAATTTAGTGACCCTTTCTCTATGCTGCTTTTTTTTTTATATATAAATTTTTCTATAGGAAAATATTTACTATTTTATTAGAGGATTTCATTTTCCCTAATTTATCAGAGGATTTCTTTTTTTCAATCCTGTAAAGGTTTTCTAAATTATCTGTAGGATTTTCTAAATTATCTATTGTTTTATTTTTGAATTTCCTACCATTTTAAATTCATTTCCCTACAGAACATCTAAAATTTTAACAATCCTTCTACAAAGGTTTCCAAAATTTCACAACAAATTAACAAATAGTATTTCAAAATATATAAACAAATCCTCCAATTTTTCAATTCCACAAAACCAAAACAAACTTCTATAGTTTTGTATAAACAATTTTTAAAAAACACAATTTAAACAAATATTTAAAATAAGGAACCTCGATCCTCAAGCTCAAATTGATGAAGATTGAAGCTAAGCCTTCGTATTTCAATTCCTAAGCTTTTCCCAAAGATTTTCTCTTCTAGAAGATGTGCAAAACAATTCCAACCAAGAACTTCCATGAGATCCTTTTCAATTTTTTTACCAAAAAACTTCACACAAAATTCTCGTATCCATTCCCATTAAAAAAAACCAATCCTTTCTCTTTCCCATTAATCTCAATATTCTTTTTTTTTAAACCCAAAAATCAGAATAAAATAACAATTTTCCATTCTTTTTCAAGTTTTCGAAAATAAACAGGACATGCATTTGTTCTTTTTATTCTTTTCTTGATTTTTCTTGATTTTTCTTTTCTAAATGAAATCTTTAAATTATAAATTTCAATTTTATTAATTTCAGCTCATAGTTGACACATTATTAATTATTTAAATTTTTTATTCTATTATTTATCCTCAACTTACTATTTACATTAAATTATAAAAAATGTCAAGTTTTAAAATTATAAATAATGTTATTTACACAATTAATTTATTTATGTTTAATTAGTTACATAGCTTTTATTTTAACACTTTTAAATTTTAATAAAGTTATTCCCAGTAAATAACTAATAACACTTATTTTAATTATTTAAATTAAATAATACTATCAATCCACTCAAATACATAACACAAACATTAAATAAATAACACAAATACAACTCATGATAGACAACTATCACATAATACCGAAATAACCTAAGTCAAGGACACACAATACCACTAGACGCATGATAGGTTGACAAACTTGGGACGGGGAGACTTCTTTGTCATCTTTGTTTCAACATCATACCCATTGGGATAATTTAATGCTCACCCTGTCCTGCCAAAGCAGGTGGAATCAAAACTTTATTCCTGCAATTCCTGCATACAAACAAGGTTGTGTGCAACATATATATAAACAAATGCATCACATCATGAGAAGGAATCACAACGTAGAAGGGCACTCACAAACGAGTGGTGCTACACTATCCCCTCACCAAAGCTATAATAACAACTACAACATCAAGTATAAAATAAGACTGTTAAACTAAACTAATCACATCATATCATCATGAAATAATTACTAGTCTACTGCATCACAATATACTACTGCATCTATACATAAGCATAACTAGTTAAATTCAACCACAATGTATCATCATAACCTCAATGTCATAAAAGAAGTATCATGAGCAACAAATAAGCTAAGCTACCCAATTAAATCTTTGTATCAAAGCAAAACAATGTACCTCATACCCACAAGGGTACCATTAGAATTCCTTGTTACATCTTCCTCTTCAGATTCCTTAGCTAGATTACCTACACATCCCAAGTGAGAATGAAGGGGCACTACACTCAAACCTAAACCCCTATATCTTATACCCTCAACCCTAAAACCATACACCCTCAACCTCTATACCTTATACCATCAACCTAGAAGTGTTAATAAAGAGGAAAAGGAACTCCTATTCCACTCATAGATGTGGTTGAATGGGAAGGATCTACAATTCATTGTTAAAAGTGGAAGTAATTTTTTTTTATATCTAATAATTTTT
>VDFB02013678.1:0-28058 GCA_007258455.2 Sequoia sempervirens | reverse complement strand
TATTTAATTAAATAATATGACTTAGGGAATTAAATTAAATACATTGATTTATTTAATTTAATGAGATTAAATGTTAGCTTGAAAAGGGGGAATTAAACTGATTTCATGCATTAGGTTAATATAAGAAAATGATGCAATTAATTAATTATCTAAGCTAATTCAATTAATTAATCAAAAAGATGATGGGTTTTGAGAGGAAATGATGTTAGTACATACTTGATTCGAGTGCATTATATCATTTAGGACATTTTTTAGTGTCTACACTAAGTTCTAGGACTGATTTATGCAAAGTATGGATACCACCTAAAATGCAATGTAAACCTAAATAAGGATGATGGAATGGACCTGTAAAGGTCTACAATTCTCTGGCTTAGAAGTTATTTTCTTTACTAGTCAACATCATTATTAAAATCAGTTGATTCAGTTTGAACAAGGATTTTGCGAGTTTTAGATTATTAGGCAGTTGCGGCACTATTTTTCTCAGATGTGTCATTTCAGGTAGTAAGTTATTAGTTGTGGATTTGTTTCTATATATGTGGTTCAAAGTATCAGTTGTAGTTTTCTAGTGAGCAATTATGGCACAAAAATGTAGTTGCGATCACAAAATGTTGATTTTTCACTTTTGAAGGTTTTGACCTAGCTTTTGATTGCATTTTTGACTGATTTTGATGAAATTTTGTTTGGAAAACATAGAATACTGTCTCAAAAACTCTTTTTCATCTATTTTTGGGTTTAAAAATTTTGATTTCAAGATGAAAAACACTCATAGACAACATGCACAATCCTAAGGTTCGCAAGGAAACCACTAGTTGATATCCCCACTTAGATTGCTCCAATCACTTAAACAAGGCAGACAACTAGAGACTTGGTGGTACTGACTCCCCCTTACCTGGAACTCACTTCTCAAGCACACCAAGTCTCATTCCCCAAAGAGTAATTTCTATCCCTACACATGAATAGTGAAAATGTGGGGCAGTTTTGGAGGTCTGACCTCCTACAATCAACAAGCATATAAAAGGTTTTTGGCCACTCAAAAAAATTGGTTCTTAGTAAGGAAATTTGTTCAAGGTGGCCATACATGTGTCAAGATTAGCTCAAGATTATGGTCAATCATGAGGCCTCTTAGTCCTTTCCTAAGAAAGGAATTTGATGTAGCTCATTGGGCTACTAAGAGTGGCACTTGTTAGTATGACACATCTGCACCTGTTGCTTATGAATTTTGTCACAAACACTTGTTTATATAGTGGTTTGAAAGAGCTTGGATTTAGCTTGTTACCGCTTGGCTCATTCCCACCTTTCAAAGTGGGGTGGTAGGCCCTCTAAAAAATGTGTACATAGTAGCAAGGAAGTACATTGTTTTTTTATCTCCTAGATCACATGAAGCACAAGGAGAGAGAATACACAATTCCTTTGCCTCACACTCACATGGGGTTCATTTTAATTCTAAAATCCAAATGTGGGGGTGGTTATATACAAGTTCCAAATAAATTATTTTGATCCTAAAGATCATCAAGTGGCGCGAGATGAGAGCATACACATCCTATGACAAATTGCAAACCACAAAACAAAAAAGACACTTTTCAATTTTAACCCTTTGCTTATGATTTGAAGATACTTACATTCTTTTTAGGCCAATGACGTGTGATGCATATTCATTTAAAAATTCATGAGTGATAAAATGCATTTTGTTGTTCATTTTAAAGCCTTATGAATGAAATGTAAGTTTATTTTACCCTTATGAATCTGATGCAAGTTGTAGTTTGTAGAAAACAAAACAAAACAAAGTTGATTATGCCTTAAAGTGAAAAAATTAAGAGCTCAATTTTTTTGTTGTTTCTAAAGATTTTTTTTTGAAACTCCTTAGATCCAAATCCACACGCTAAAAAGAGATAGTTAGCACATAAAACCTTAAAGGAAAATTTAAAGAAAACTAAAAACAAAAAAAAATTATACCTATAAGGAAATTGTGTTATTGTATATTAGTTGCATCATTTTGCTTATCAATTGAATCATTTTTCATCAGTTGTGTCACTGTGAATCTTAGTTGCGTTGTTCCATATGAAACCTGTAAAAACAAAAAGAAAAGTTGTACGAAACCTACAAAAACTTGTTTTCACGTTGGGTTCACCAATGTAAGATGGGTCAAATTCGAGTAGCGTAGATTCTAGTGACAACCAGAGCACTTCTAAGCCGAAAACCAAATCCAAACAAGAGAACACAAACAAAATGAAGAAAATGAAAGCATTCAAGTAAATATAATCCCCATATATGAATTTGGATAACTTCTCTTATCTCTCCTCAAGCTGCTTTTGCAAATATGCCCTCATATCATGATAAACATGCGCAAATACATGCAAATCATAAGAAATAAATTTTTAGATAAGTGGTTGTTAGCTTGGTAATGGAGGAAGGCTTCTTTTATGGATAGTCATTTGAATGGATAGATGAGATCAAGCTTCTAGAAGGATTCCAACATTGACAGATGAGAAGACATGCAACATAAAAGAGTGGAGGTTACAAAATGGATTTTCAAGATTAGAAAGAGCCGAGAGTCAATAGATGACTAAGATTTGAAGATGAGATAGTCAAGGAAGAAAATGGAGTCTAAATTAAAAATTAAAATTAACTAATTCATGAGAAGGAATCTCTAGACAAGTGGAGCATAAATAATTTTTCTAAATTATTTATTTTGAGAAAAAGGCAAGTGAGAGAAAATGGTCATTTAATTAAAATTATTTATGGAATCAATTTAATTAAATGGGGAATATGGACATGAGATATTAAATAGTTAATTTAAGTTAATTATTTAATGAAGGGAAGAAAATTCATTAGATAATTAAATAATTTTTCCAATTATCTAATTATAAAAGAAAGGTCAATAAATAGACAAATAATAACAATTATTATCATTTGAGTATACGCAAATGATAAAAGACGAATAATTAAATAAATAATGATTTATTTAATTATTGAAGAAAGGGGGTGTTTTTTATTGGAGGTAAATAGGTTTTGAAGGGACCCTGAAACCCTTCATAAAAAATAACAGTTGAAGCAAAAAATAACTACAAAGAGAAAACAACAGCCAAAAAATAGAAAACCATCAACATGATAGCAGCAAAAAAGGAATGAAAAAAGTAGCAGAGCTACATATTCTTTTGGATATTTGTAACTTCCATGTCACACACCACAGTATTTTGAAAGTCATAGATCACTTTAGACTTATCTTTAGCAGGGACCCCAGCTTGCACCTTAGTTTTATTGTGCATTCTAACTCCAAGCCCACCCACATTTACCTCAATAATCAAAACATTTTGCACCCCGCTAACCTTGTCAACTGAACCCTCCTCCTCCACATGCCTTTCACCAACACTAGATTCCTCACGATAAGCAACCTCCTTACATTTCTTGGCCATTTCAATAGGAGTAGAAATTCACACCAACTCATACTTCACAGTAGATTTAGTCCCCTCCCCACCCTTCTCCAAAGTCATGTGAATCCTTACTAATTGGTCTTCAAGGATCAAGATTTTTTTTTGAGTATATGCTTCATCTTTAACATTGCATTGATAACAATCTTCAAGGAATCAAACAACTTGTCAACTTGATTCTAAACTAAAGATTCACCCACTTTGATCACTGCACCCCTTACCCTAAGATTAGTCTTATTGAGCTCATGAAACATCCACTTAAACAATTTAAACAAAGAAATAATTCCCTCCTTGGCCATCCCAAAAATAGTAGGCATATCCTCATGGTCAAAGTTAAAAACATCCTTAACCTCATCATGATCTTCCTAAGAAGAACTAACCTTTTCTTGGCTAACACAGACCTCCTTACCTTTACCTTCAACAACTAGCATATGAATCTTGCAAATGGAGTCAACAATTTCCTCAACAACATACCTCCCTTTTTTACACCTCCAAGTCCACACTCGGAGAGTCCAAATCAACTTTCCCACCAACCAACTTCAAAGGAGAAGTATCTTGCATTTCCACCATCTGACTAGCATCCCTGGTAGCCATTTTATTATTGTTACCCTACTTTCTCTTGGTCTACAAAATAGGGAATCACAAAGTATCCTCTCTAGCAATAGCAATCCTATCCTCCAGGACAGTGGAAGGGGCAATGAGCTTAGTTTTAATTGGTTTTTTAGTAGCCTTTTCCTCACTGCATGTCGCATAACCCTTCTAGTTAGGACCCAAATCTTCTTTACTAGACTTAACCATATCATGAGGTTACAAGATCACTGCCATGGAGGCCTAAGAATCTGGTACATAACCTGTGTCTTCCTCTTAATCAAAATCCTCCTCTAGGACTTTAGTCTTCTTTTTCCCTTTCATAGTGACCGACTCATCCTCCATTTGAAACAGTTTCATATTTCTCAACCAGATTTTGGTGCTTACCCTTAAGAGGGATAGCAGGAAGCTTAGAGACTTCAAAAGCCTTAGCATAATCCAATATCAACAAAATAAGACCAATATGCAACACCATATTCTTAGGGTTCTTTTTTTGATCCTCCAAACCATATTCCAGAGAAACCAAGAGATAAAATGGAAAAAAAAAATTCTTATTTAGAAATGATTCAAGAGAATAAAATGATAGGCATTGACTACAAAAAAAAGACCTTGAAGAGTAATGTACCTCATTAGTTCCTCTACAATTTCCCCTCAAAGAGCTTTGAGCAACCTACACTAGTACCCACCACTCTTGGTCAGCTTCAACTCTTGTTCTTCAGTCCATATGAAGAAATTATGCATGGTCATCTTAGATTCTTTCTTGTCTTTGTAAACCTTCTTACCTTCCATAGTGAGACTAGTAATATTTGAAATAAAATGCTCATTAGCATTAAATTTTGTGCCACCTAGTTTCAAAACCCTTTTATTCCAACCTTTAGCAAATAAGGTGGTAGCCTACAGGTTATTGCCATGCAGCCTCTCCATATAAGGTGTAAGCCCACATTTTTATAGTATAGCCCACACCTTCTTTTTCCTGAAAATATCACATGAGAAAGGCTCTGCTCAATTTATGTCGCATTCCATGGCTCCTGAATTAGTAGAATTTAGAATCTTGAGAACCTTGAAAGCGATTAGGAGAAACCTTGAGAAGGAGAGCCAAAAAATTCCCACAATCTGTGTGGTAATGGTATTACAATAGAGAGAAATAACGATCCTAGAATGTTACCCCATACATAGAACATACAAGGTACCATTAGCTCAATCAGGATCCAACTCACCATCACTCCATATAATTAGCTACCACGTGATAATAGTCACATGAGTCTAGAGCATAATGAGGCAATCATCCAAGTTAGTAGTTTTTAAAATCATGATTTAAATAAGCAATAGCCTCAATGGAGAGGGGGTCATTAACATCCCACACCTTCGAACCCCTAACACTAAGGTTAGCAAAAACATCAACTAAGCCATTCCCTTCCCTAAAAATATGAGATATATAACACTCATCAAAGGAATTTAGGATTTCAATAGAATCCATGATCAAGGATTCAACACTCCATGAAGGAACAAAAGACTTCTTCAAATTTTTAATAATGTGGAGAGAGTCCCCCTCAAGCCAAACATTCTTATACCCTTTTGATTGTGCCATCTTCAAGCCATGATAGGCTACAACCATTTGAAGAAAGGAGGTGTTAGCGACACAATTAATTTTATTTAATTGATCAAGATAGAATAAAGATTAAGATGTGAATTAATTAAATAATTAAAAATCATTTAATTAGTAGAGGAATATGATCAAGAATAATTAAATAATTAAAATTATTTAATTATGTGAAGACGAAGATCAAGAAAAATGACACTCACAGAATAAAAAAAAATTCAGTGTCTACACTAGTTTCAAACTCAATTTAGCTTCTTACATGAGTTTATCCCTAGTAAATGAAATGTGTGAAGCATGAAATACATTTAGAATTATTTATATTTCTCTATTTGTCTCATTATATAAGCTCAAAAACTAGTCATCTTTTCCTTTAAAATTTTCACTACACCTTAAATTTCAAGGAAAAGCATTAATACAATAAATAATTATCAACATAGTTCAATAAAATTAACATAATTAATTATAATTGAGTATTTTATACTTAGCTATATTTCTCAAATCAACTCATCATAGTAGTAAACTTCTTTATGCTTTCTTAGATAATTCTTATAAAATTTTTAAATTAAATATATTTAATTCTAGCTCACCTATGTGATTCCAACCCTAACCTCCATGAGTACCAAAATGACCATGATGCATATATTCGAACTATAATTCATAGGAATAGTCTAGTAGATATATAATGACTAAATTTTTCTCACCTAGATCTTTTGAACTTTATATAGGAAGTGTTCACAATCTATTGAATCATGAGAGTCATGTTCTCCTTAGTGAGAACCCTATTTGTAGTTATTGCATAGGTTTCGAACAAGGATTGAGGAAAAAAAATAAGTGTGCAATAGAATTATGATGAGGTGTGATGATATAGTCATTTGATAATACTACTATAAAGCTCTCATAAATGCTTGGTAGTAATGCACTTAGATAAATCCTAAATATTCTTGATGATTTTGAACATAATCTAAAATGAATTAATTTTTATACTTAAAAATTACAATTAAGTAAACAAATCAACACAAGTATACACTAGGTTAGCTCACAATGGCTAGTGAAAGGTCTATGATATGTAAAAATAAGTTTCAAAGTTTGAAACTTCAAGGTTTAGATCAATGACTTAAGAAATGGACATCAAGTTAGCACCCATTAATATTATTCAAGGTTATGATTAATATATTTAGGGACTAAGATTGATCTCAAAGGATGAGTGATAATTGGATCAAGATATGGTGATGTCATGAGATAAATTTATGCAAAACTATGATACTTGTAAACTAGGCATTCCCTTATGTGTTCGGAAAGGTTTTTTGTACACATTGCATAATTATAACAATCCTAATATTATAAAATTAAATATTTAATTTTTGTATATCTTAGAGATGTGGATACAACATTGTTTGGGTATTATTAGAGACACACATATGATATAGATGGGATATTGCGATAAACATATGACATATGTGTCACATTATAAAAATATTTAATATCCAATATATTTAGTGTTGAATTCATGGTTTAGTGAGATCATGATTTTGAGGAAAATGGTTTATATAATACCACTTTGTGTTTTTGTGAAAACTTGTGTTAATAAAATAAATCATCTGAATAGTTGTTGATGTTTCCTTGTTCAACCTTTGGCTTGTTGTAAAAAACTAGATCAAGAGCATCTCTTGTATGTTGCATATGACTAGGATTTGTGGCTACATGGTTATCATTTACTTATTTACATGGAATAATACAACAAGTGTGTTTGACACTTTAAAACACTTGTTAAGAGACTTTAAAAATGTATTATAATATTGCTCTTAATTTAGTATATCAAGTTATATGGGTGCTAATAGAGATTAGGTTTTTCCAATAAAAAGGGATTTTCTAATGTACATATGGTGGTATTTTGTGCCATGTTTGTAAATATTTTAAATTATAGATTTGAAATACTTATTTTACATGTATTTATCTCATGAATAATTTATTAATTTTATAAATTTTCTTTCATTAAGGATATTTATCCTAATTGAGGTTGCCACAAAAAATAAATAAAATGGGAATAATTATTTAACTTCTACTATTACAATTATGCTATCTAATTATTAAATATTCTACGTATAATTTTATGATGTTTATGCATTATTGTTAAGTATAAATCTTCTTTAAGAATATTCAAACCCCTTTATACAACATATTAATACTAATGTAAATATTTTCCACTAATTTTCTATGCTATGTACACACTATTGTCATGTTAAATTTTAGCTCCTCTTAATTTATTAACAAGGAAAAGAACTATATTCTTTTAGCACATAGCATGTATTGAGATATACTAATTACTTTAATAGAAAATGACAATATAGTTTGAACACCTAGTAAAATAAAATTCCTACTACCATCCCTTAGTACATAACGAATTTATAGTAAAGAGGTAATGCTGCTCATTATATTTATATTGTGATGTATGAGTAGCTTATGCAATATAGCTTTGACACCTCACAATCTAATAAATAAAGCTCTAAAATTACACTATAACTTGTTGAACCAATATTTTCAAAATATGGTCTTTTATATCTTTAGTGGCAACACTAAATCCATCTCTATCTTTGTAAAAGAGTTGAATACCTCTTGACAAAGAAACCACATGATCTTTAGTGCACGTTGGTAGACTATCCTTTTTTAAATATTCCCAAATTAGTTCTTTCAATAATTCTTCATGTAAAGAATTAAGATAATCCAAAGCTTCTTCTTCTGTTGATTTAGGATTATCTCTCATATAGCATCTTACACAAGAGTTTTCTTCACCCCTAGCAGCTTCAGCCTATATTTCAACACACATTATAATCATAAATCAAACCTCCCTACTAAAAAAATGATAAATTTACAAAAGCATAAAATAACTACATATAAATGTAGCTCAAGCTTTTGCACATACCTTGAAACTCTTAATATCATTACTTAATCGAAAGGTGAGTGCCAAAATATCATTGAACCTTGAAGGAAAATCAATTTTTGGGAGAAGGTTCTCAGGAAGAAGCTTGTCTAATGCTAAAATAGGCTGCAAGATAAGTATTCGAGCACCACCACTAATTTTCCCATTCTCCAAATACTCCTCAAAAGTTGGTACATAACCAGTAGCTAGCCACATTGCTTCTTGCATGTATGCATTGAAGAAATGATCCCACTACATTGCACATGCATTATTTATTAATACACTTATTTTTTCCACTAGCATCTAGATATCTTAAATATATTTAATAAAAGATCATACATCGGCTCAATAGATGTTCAAAATTAAATATAATATAGGTGCATTTGCTAGCATTGTAATTATAACTACTTACAACATTTCTAGCATAATCAAGTGTGTCTCGTCCTTGGGTTTTGATTGCCTCTTGTGTCATTTCATTCATCATTTTATAAAATGCCATGAACACAACTTTCATATATTCAGGAAGACAATCTATAGTAGACAGATCCCATCTAACCAAGAAAGAGAACAAAAAGTTAGTGGTGACACTCAAATACTACAATAATATTTTTTACTAAAATATCTTGATTAAACTATTTCATTTGATATTTTATAGGTATTTCAAATATATATATTTTTACCTTTTAAATGCATTTGTGAATAGCTTGAGTTCCTCTAATGTCCCATGTGTGTCATATATATCATCAATAACTGTTGCAAGAGATGCAATTTTTGCAAATCCAACTCTAAAAGTAGAATGCTTTGGTTCTACACTCCCTCCCGCTGCCCAAAAATAAAATTCCACATATCGATTGCGAGCAAATTCTAGTTGAGGAACACCCGACTTCATCCACCACCTAAAAAAACATGCAAATAAAGTTTAATATTCTCATAATGTATACACCAAAATTTATTTTCAATCCTAATATTTTTCCTTTACGATTATTTGTGTTTATCAATAGCAATTTCAATATCAATTAGTTTACTAACTTGGAAAGTATTTGAAGTTCTTGTTGTTGCATGGACTGCACCATATTGAAGTCTAACTTTGCTAGTTCACAAATCTTCTTGTTACTCTCACATGCCATCCTGTATATAAAGGCATTGTCCTCTTATTCTTAGAAAATCAGGTCCTTTGGTTCATATTAAGAAAATTAAAATATAATGATAATGGGATTTTACTTGGATATCGTCTTGTTATACCATGAAGTTTCTGCCCCATATATGTCGATATAATTCCTTGTTTCCAATCTAGGCACATTGGTGTGCCAACGATACTCTAGATTAAATTCTATCTATTGCACCACAAAAAAAAAATGTAATTAAGAAAAAACAATTCACATACTTTGATATGCAAAATTATTAATACATGTGCATTTGATACCTCTCGTGTAAGATTGGAATCAAAGATCTTTGGAAGCACTTGCTTTAAATAATTAGTTGCAAAAGCTTTAGCCTCTTCCATGACCTTTTCCCTAGGAAATGCCATGAGTGAAGCACGAAATAAATTTAAAATTGTTTTTATCTCTTTGTTTGATTGATTATGCGAGCTCAAAAACTGACCATCTTTCCCTTTAAAATTCTCCAATACACCTTCAATTATCCAAAAAAACATATATATATTAATATAATAAATTATTATCAAAATAGCTCAATAAAATTAAGATATCGATATAAAACAATAAAAATAATAAAGCAGAGACTTTTCTTTAAATAAGCAAAAGCCACTAACAAAATAAGTTTAGTACGTTATTCCCCATTTTTTTCTTAAATAAGCTGCCACTAGAGAGAGAATATTAGAATCTTAACTTGTTAATTGTGGAGAAATGAAATTTTGACCGTAGTGTCAGGAATTATAAGCGTAAAAAAACATTCGATGTTTCTGTTATATAATAACCTAAATACCACCTGAAGAGACGTCGTATCTGTGCAGACGAAGAATACGAAGTCCTATGGCTGTGCTATTGAGATCCGCCCAATCACTGCCCTCACCTTTTCCAATGCCTTTGTCGTTCCAATACCTGCTATCAATTTATACATTACGTCAGCTTTACATAAATTGCTTTAAGATTTACCTGTTAAAGTTTGTTGTAAGAAACAAACCTGTAAACATAATCAAGAGCTTCCTTTATTTCCTTTTGGAAATGCCGATCGATTCCAAGGCGTTCAACGTTGTCCACCATGAAAAGGCGTTCGTGGGCAGATACATTATTACTTGACAATCCATTGAAAATCTCCTTTACTTCTCTAATCAGTGTCTCTGCGCGTTCAGCATAGGAATGAGCCTGCAGCCCAATACAGTCAAAAAAGTTTAAAACATAAAAACAACAGAACAGAGCAAAACTTCAAAGTAGAAAGTAGAAGACTTCAAAACTAGCTTACGTCGTAAGCTTTTCCAAGGGACTGTATGAAGTCATCTTCCCACACGTTGGGGTGATGATTGTTTCTACGTCGCGCAGGAGATTGATCAGTGGTTAAAGCCTTTCTAGCAGTTAAATCCAGCCTTTTTCTGCTTGGCTTTGGGAATACATTAGTGAAAAGCTTAAGCTCACTACTGGCTTTGTGTGTGGATGGGCTGTTGAGGCCTGAAAAGACCAGAGTGAAACGGGAAAGAGAAATGGAAGCCATTCTTAGTGAAGAGAGAGGAGTCGTAGATGGGTATTTAATGCCTGCACTCCACTCATCTTCTTCACTTTTAATATTATAAATTTGATGTTCATTGGCAACTTGCAATATAATAATCGTTGGACAGTTACCAGGTGTAATATGATTAATTTCTATATGATAGTTAGGTGCTTAATTTAATTGTCTAAAACACCTGCACATTATTTAATCCTGTGCTGTATTCAAATTGATTTAGTGTCTTCAGACACTGTCAAAATACTTTATAGTTAAATATTAGAAAGCAATTTACTAAAAAAATAATTTTCTATTTAAAACTAAATAAACACATGTCCGTGCATGTCTAAGTGAAGCAGGTAATTCTAGATCACAGCACTTAATTAGTAGGATGATAGAAGGAGCATTTGCTTCAAGGTAAATGGAGCCTTTCACTGAAATGGTTCAAAATTGGTTCAAAATTCTTTGGCAAACCAAATGTAATGTTTTTGTTTTCTTTTGAATAAAATGGAGTCTACATCCATATAAAATATAGACTTTTAGATAATCATGAAGGAAAATTTAGGAGATCTTGAAAAGAAATTACTAATTCCTTCTAACATGATGGTCAATATGTAAGACTGTATTTAGACTTTGAAAATATGACTTAATCTTATTCATATTTAGTCAATTTAAAATTGATCATGGATTTATCTAAGGATAGATAACCCCAATAAGACATTCCAATCGCCCACATGTTCAAAAGTCCATTTTGTCAAATAGTCACACACTATATTCCATTCTTACAAATATGAAAACAAAAAATGGAATCAAAATTTATGTACTAAACACAAGATCTATTCAATAAAAGATAACTCAACAATCATGAAGTAGTATTAGACATCTCTTTATTTTAAAGGTCCACCAAAATCATTCAATTGTCATAAAATAGTATCAAACTTTTCTTTATTCAAAAGGTCCGCCAAGATCATACACTAGTCATGAAGTAGTATTAGACTTTTCTTTATTCAAAAGGTTCATCAAAATCATAGAATCCATCTAACAAATAACATGTTTCCATCCCAATTCACAAGCTTTAGCCAATGCAACAAGAAGAGCACGGGCCTCCATGTGATTACTAACAAAAATTTTATGAATAGTGAAAATAAATGTGTCAAACCTTGACTATTACGATCAATTCCTCCAATACCAATTGCCCTTAGATTACCCCTTAATGAACCATTAATATTAACTTTGATGAAACCCATAGAACATGGAGACCATTTACGAACATATTCATCATTCACCAACCCTATTCACCATTTGAATTGAAAATGATCAATAGAAAATAATATACCTAGACAATGAAAAATATGACACTCAAGAGGAGAAAGAGATCCATCATGACAACACTTAACCTCCACAATTTCCTTGATTGATTTTTTTTTTTTTTTTTTCAAATTTGAATAAGACTATTGTTCTAAGAAAGTAGGTCTATCTATCTCCAACCAAATCTACCAAAAAAATCAAAATCGAGAAAATAGCAGGAAAAATCTGAAATAAAAGAACACCTCGCATTATTCCAAAAGCCAAAAAAAATTGAAAAAATAATAATAAACCTATTCCAGATTCCCCGAATAGATCTATTTATTTTTAGAACTGAATTTGATGCGCCCACGTAGCAATCGGTGTGATGATAGATTTTACTGGACATTGTTAATCACATCCGAGAAGCAGTAATTTAATATTAATATTAATGTAGTTCATATTGAATTTACATATACATTTCCCAAATCACTGACAATATGTACCGGAACTAGTAATTGTAGCTGTAACAGCGGGGCATTCAGACAGTATTCGTTTTGAGAATATAACTGCAGTCAATTTTCACCAAAGCGGCTCAAGTTTCTCTGACAAAGACTAATGCTGTCCCATTGGCTCATTTTCTTTATTTGGCAAGCTCCAGAAGGGCGTTATATGACCGTGGGCAAGTCACTAAAACATTACCATACTAAGTTATTTACTTTTTTTTCATCATTGTTGTTGTACTTCAAATTTCAATCATGGAAATGTAACTACAGTAGTATCTTTATGAAAGAGATGTCACAAGTTCAAATCCTGTAGGGGATACAGTATGTATATCTCATATTGTGAAGCACAAGTTACGTGCCTCCTGCATATTGGGAGTACAGGGTGGTCCCATATGTTAAAGCCGGCTCTAGAAAAATTCACCAAAGGAAAATTCACTGCCAACAATTCACCAATATTTTTTAATATATATTTCAAAAACTTTGTGAATTGCTGGTGGTGAATTTTCCCTCAGTGAATTTTCCATGAGGGTGATTTGCTGGCGGTGAATTTTCCTTCGATGAATTGCTGACAATGAATTTACCAGATGCCACTAAAGCCATCTTTAAATCCAAACATAGATTGTCAATAACTTCTTTATGGATGGGGTTGCTCAGGAAATTATGTTTATGTTTAGATTGACAGTAACTTTCATATGGGTGGGGCAGTTCATGTGGGACAGTTAATGGAATAGAGGTTACAGTGCAAGTGTTGGGATTTAATATTATACATTTTATTTTACTTTTTACAATTATTGATTCATATCAGAAGTAAACATATATAAAAATAGAGTGGTCAAGCCAAAATCTCAACAGAGAGATTTTCAGTAGAAAGAAAAAAGTAATAGTCATCAACGAAATGTAATATAATAAATAAAATATATTTGATGGGCTTTGAATATTGCAATTTGGCTGCCGTCCTTTACATCTGGAAAGGAGTGATGTGAGAGGAGTCAAGGCTGGGTGTTTAATCCGTGAAATCTTCTAATTTTCTTCACTTTTAATATGCACAGAGTCAAATCCTGTGCAGCATTGGAATTGATTTAGACCCCGCAGACACTCTAGAAATGCATTATAGTTAGATAGTGGAATGTGACTTTTCAAAACTAATTTTCTATTTGAAAATAATTAAATAAATGTCAGTTTTCGGTTGTATGCATTGTATTCGGATATCTATATGGCTGTAGAATGGAAATAATCGTGTTCCAATGATTGATTAGACATGATATGAGGTTAAATTTAAAATTAATGGGATCTATCTCAGTTCAACGAGGCACATCAATCTCAATTTTATAAGAAGAAACCTATCTCGAAGTTGGGAAAAAATGAGGCCAAAGAGAGAGGATTTATTTTTGAGATATGAACTACTTTGGTGAAAGGCTCTTTTATCTTGGATTGCTATTTCTGATTAAAATGTCTACTTCATCTAGCCATTTTATCTATTAATCAAAGGCTTCTTTAGAGTCTACATGTCAACAATTTTGGTGTGATAAATTTCTTTTGAATCTACGATTTAGGGTTTATTGTTTAGCCCCTTCCATATTTGTGCACCATCCTTCACTACTAACTTGGTGATCTTTGAACTAAAGTTCTATGTCATGTTATTTTGGTATGTACATTGTTCTATCTTTATGGCATGGTGCTTTATGGTTTGTATATTAATATTGTTGTATTTGGGTATTTTGTATAATTGAGAGATGTATTTAGATAGGTTCTTCAGATTTTGAGCCTATGTCATGGTTTTGTATTTTTTACGTCTTATCTGAGTGTCATTATTTTTATTTTCTTTCCTTGAATGATATACTTTTGTTTTAATGTATTTTGTATGCTTGAGTGACATATGATGAGTGATTCTTTTGTATACATGCTTATATGTTCATGGATGGTGCATTTGATGTTGTAATTTTTTGTGTATGGTTCTATGAATAATAATATGTAATTAAGGAATGAACTATTAGATAGTAAATAGTGTTGTGTGTGCATGAATTCTTGTATACTCACAGGTTGTGTATTAGATTTTATGATCATTTATGTATGGTTTTTTCCATGGGTATATGTAACTAAAGAATGAACTATTAGATAATCACTAATGTTGTATGTAATTCCACACTCTTGCATTGTTTGTCTAGATGCTTTTTTATCAAACTCGTATATGGGGAGGAAAGATATATCCTCATGGTCGGTTCAAACCTTTCCCAATGATAACAACAACTTGGAGGAATTATCTTATAAGTTTGAGCATGGATTCCTTTAGATTTATATTTATGGTGTACTTTTTACATGGGAAAATTGTACATGTAATGTTTGCTTATGGCTTATAATCATATTTATTATCATTTATGAGGGTTATTTTTTTGAATCCTTTGTATATTTGATTTATGAGATGGTTTATCTTGATTCTTGATACTTGCTATGTACTTATGAGATTTTCATGTATAGTTGATGTATTATCAATTCTCATGGATTATGTAAGAAAAGTATTATTACTTTTTGGCATATGTTACTTTGGTATCAAACCATACCTTAAACTCCAAGAGACCTTAATCCACAAGAAAACTATAGTATAAATAATATCATGTGTTGTTGGTAATTTTCTATAATTGATACCTTGTTCTTATATGCATTTTTATTTTCTGTTTAATCTTGTTTGTCAAGTGGTTAGAACTAGGAGAAGAAGTTGAGCATAGGCAAGGGAATTATATTACTTGGAACTTGATTTTACCACTTTTGTATCCTTGAGACCAAATATTGACACTCTAAGACCTCCAATAGTGATGTAGGAGTGGCATATAGAGGAGTTGCAAAATATCAAAGTTGGTATGAGATATTTTAGTGCATTTAGTATAATTGTGGTCTTTTGAGGAGTAGCCTTGGAAGAGGAGAATAGATCCCTTGATCAAAGAGATTTAGAAAATGCTCCTCCCAAGTTTGATGGATTTGTAAAGGAGATGTGGAAAATTCATGTGGCTTATTTGTTTATATAACTACTTTTCCTTAATGGATGAGTAATAAGCCCATGAACCAATTTCTATCTATCCTTTGTATAAGGATGTTTCGTCATGGTTGAACCGTCTAAAGGCAATGAATATTATGATGTTTCTAAAACATTTTAGACAAAGCTATCTTTCAACATAGCACTAAGACTAGAAACTCATAGGGTTCCATGCATTACAATAATATAATTATTATATCTTTAAGTAGAAGTTCAAGTTCATCAATCTCTTGAGATATGTTCATTTCCTAAGGTCAAAAGAGGATCATGTCAATAAATTTATGTTGGTCTAGAATAACAACTTTTTGTTTCTAGTACTCTCACCAAACCCATTACATTGGCTTAGACAACATAAGATGCAATAGTTACAAAGGTAAAGAATCAACAAAAATATGATCAAAAAATAAATAAAAAATATTATTTTTGATACTCTGATCTAGGAAATTTATCTAATAATGATTCTAAAGTTGGAAGAGGATCTCGAATGCCAATAATAGTAGATTCAAAAGGAATGGGAATGTAAATAGATATAGAAAGAGAGATATGAGGCCTAATCCAAGATCTGAGGATAGAGATTCATGGTTGCAAAGATAGACTGTTGGGAATGCAAGGGAGATCATATGAAGGTAGACTTCCCTTGATCAAGTGAATATTTTGGGTGTTAAAAAATATTTATGTTTAGGTTGATAGAAGAGGAAAATAATTAGGTAACTTTGATTGAGCTCCAAGGTACGTTTCATGGTACTTAGTTTCTATTTTAGTTGATGAGAACTAATAATAGATTCATTGTCTATCATTAATAGAACATGTTAAATTCCTTATAACAAGAAAAGTAAAGAGAACATGTTGGTAGAGTCTAGTTTAGGTAAGAAATAATAAATAAGTCATTGGTCAAAAGAAAAGTTTAAATTAAGATAGGAACATTAAAAACTAATGTTGAACATTTTATCACTAAGTTGGCTTTATATAATATGATATTAAACATGGACTTGTTTGGGATTCACAAGGAAAATTTTGATTGATTTTCTGAAACAATTGAATGTTTGGGTATTTTGAAAATTCAAGTGGTTCTTCAAGGAATTTATAGGATGGTGGTTTTGAATAATATTTTCTCTATGCAAGAAAGGAATTTAGTTTGCAACATTTGTAAATAATTTATGGTTGTGATTTTGAAAAAAGGAAAAGAGAAAAATTATAACTTTCATATCACCAAACACTAAAAGAATTTAGAGAGGTTTTTCTAGAATTCTATTATGGTTTCTACTAAAAGGAAAATTTAATTTTGCTATTGATATTGTTCCAAGAGTTAGGAAAATATATACAAGGTGATCAAACCATTTCCTACATAACCCCATGAGAGAAAATCATTCATACAAGATTATAAGATAACCATATGCAATGATCAAATATATAGCACAAGATAACATAAAATATACCTTAGGAAAACCCTCATAGAGGAAAAAAATCAACCTCCAAAATCATTTGCATTCAATTTATTGTTCCAAAATATAAAATTTCAATACACTCGTAGAGTCTCCATTAGTAATCCTTAAGGATCAAACCTCTACAATGAATCCTCAATATTTCCAAGCATGTATTTACACACCCCATTCCATGTTTCACAAATACACTCATTAGAAGAAGACTCAATACAATGACAACCAGAAAAATGAACCAACAAACAAGCTCAACCACTAAACATGTGTGATTTTATAAAAAAAAACTCACACAACAAAAACTAATGGTAATATAAAACTATGTGAATCAAAACCATCAGTTTCTAAAACCTTTGACCCCATATTTATTTTTTAATACTCAAACATAAGGAAAGAGGAACCTTAGAGCTTTCACTTTAGGGTTTGGACACCTTTCCCTAATTTGATTTCAGAGATTGTGGTTTGTTTGTGGAATTTTTATGGAATATGATCGAGATTTTATGGATTGGGACAAGGTATATGATTGAATTACAACTTGAAAGGTGAGTCAACCAACCTTGGACCAAATCTGAAATGGAATGAAAGATGAAATGTAATAATTCAATTAATCTAATGATGCAAATTATTATTTTGATGCAATTACAATAGATATGAGAAATCATAAATAAAAACTGTAAGGGGAAATAGATCATAGGAAAACAGTAAATGAATTAAACAAATTAATTCAAACAAGATCAAATTCCAAACCCATACTCATGAAATGAAGTTATAAAACAATTAAATCAACAAGAAATGCAATCATAAAGATAAAGTGAGTTGAATTCATGAAATTAAAAAGTTACAATCACATGTTGAAGTGTAATCTATATTGATGTAGAATTACCTTGGAATCAATATAAAGCCTCCATTGTTGTTGTAAAATCTTCAAAGTGTGTGTTAATGGTGATCAAAGACGTGAGTGTATTTGCACTCAAGAATTCAAATGTCAATTCAACATGACCTCTTTGCACAAAATCTATGGATTCTCCAATTATCTTTGAGAAGAAAGAAGGTTATTATATAGATTTCATTTTTTCAAATGAATGATTGAGATTTAGTAGTAAAAGATCATGATCAACAATTAAGAACTATTGAGAGGAAAAAGATTGGAATGATTAGTGGAATTAGATTGGAATGACTGGGGGGATTGGGGAAATCGAGTTGAGTGGATAGTAGGATTGAAGAATAGATAGGTCGGTTAACTAATTAGAGTGAGAAATTAGTGGTAATGATTTGCTTAATCAAAAAGGGGTGAGGATAATTAATTAATTGAATAAGTTAAATAATATTGGAGATGAACATGCAAGTCATGTTTGATTTTAACAAATAGAGATGTATTTGTTTGTTGACTATGTTGAATAATTTTGAATAATTGATTTAGTTATTCAAGTTTAGAGAGTGGAGAGTGATTTAATTAAATTATTAAATGATAGAAATTTAATGGATTTAGATGAATAGGGTATATTAGTAACATAATTAAATAATTGATGTTTATTTAATTAATCAAGAGGAATAAGGTTAGATTAGGTGACAATACAATGAATTAATTAAAAAATTAAAGATTATTCAACTAATAAAGGAAAATAGGTTTAATGATGCAAATGTTGTGAAATGTAATTATATTAATGATAATTATGTTGATAATGGAAAAATACAGTTCAGGATGTGTGATATGTGTTAGTCATTTTTATATGTCTACATTTTTCCCCTCTTTGAGCTAAAGTACTGGTTACATTGTTTCAAAAAATTTGATGTTCAGATCAAGATTTGAAAGATTTTATATGCCCCATTATGCCCTAATGGTCAACAGAAAAGATAATATGACGCTAGGTTGCCCCCTTGAGAGATTGGTCAGAAAAATTACATTTCTGGTCGAGCTTGCGACAAGGTTCCATTGTATTTTAGATGTGTAGAGGATGAAAGGTTAGGTTATAGGGCTTGTGTTTATGGTTTTAGATATTCCATGGTACTCAAAAGTTAAACCTAGGAGGTTTTCCTAGGTAAAAATTATGGTTTGGGGGATTAAAATAGGAAATTAGGGTTAATTTTTCCTTATTTGCGCTCTTAACCTTTAGTGAATTATTGCCTCTAGAGATCTTGTTTCGATGATTGTTGATTTGTGATGGCAAGGATTATAGGTGCCCCACACCATGCAAATGTAGTATGTTCTTTGAGGAGGCCACCTAGTGCAGACATCATGGTATATGTACCATTTCCTTTCCTATTTTTGTCTTTTCCTATTTGTGTAATTAATGCTCAAAAACTTTTTAGATGATAGCAATATTTTTTTGTTTTTACTACTTTTCTTTCAATATTATCACTAGTGTAAAATTTGTTTGCTATTGTTTATCACTTTTATAAAATTTGTTCGCTATTATTTTTCTATTTGGAAAGTAACCAATTTTGTAAAATTTGTATGCTTTTGTTTAAAATAATTGCTTTTGTGTAAAGTAGCCGCTATCATAAAAAGTAGCTACTATCATGCAAAATAGAGCCACTATCACAAAGCCTTGCCACTATTGTCCAAAAAAGGCTCGCTATTATCAAAATTGAATGAATTGGCTTATTTGTCTATATTTTTAGGTTCATATTTTATTTTCTAGCAAATTCTTGATGTTGTGGGTTGAATGTTTGCAGGAAATTCTCAAACCACTATATTCTAGGGAGTGATGATTGTGATAGTTATTTAACTTGATCGATGGTTTTCAAAAGATTAAGCGAGACTTCCTCAATGTTGTGGGACTACATTACATATGTTACATGCCTGAGATTTGATGTCATAGAGTGATGATGACCACACTTGTAGAGAGATGGCATTTTGAGCCATCATCGTTCCATTTGTCAACTAGTGAGCTGACCATTACATTAGAGGAAGTTTGGCGGATTCTCTCGATCCCCATTCATGGTGAGCTAGTTACTTATGATGTTAGACAAGGTACCCTCACCATGCAATAGATACTTGGAGTGTGAGGACTACATGTGGTGGATTAAAAGATAAGCTTGTCTTCATTTGTTAATGGTGTTGATCCTATATCTATGGTACTAGTTTGATTGATCATGGGGCCTTTGTTGCCCGATCACAAAGGTAAATTATTTCCTATTGGCTAGGGCATCTTCATTGAACAAATGATGGAGCATGTTATGAGATATGCATGGGGACCATGCATATTAACCCACTTGTATCAAGATATGAATGAGGCTACTCATTGCAATGATAGTGCTATTTTTGTAGGGATGAAACTTCTACACGTATGGTCCTAGGAGAGGATCCTAGTGACTAGGCCTAATGGTATTCTTGCTCGAGATAAGGATGATCCATAATCCTATAGATACTCTAATTTTATGCATTACTCGAAGCCCAACAAGCTACTCTAGTGGCATGGTATTTTTGATGATATAACCGAGTTCATTTGGAGGGCTTGGTGAGGCTATGAGGCTTGGCACAATGATATGGAGAAAATACCAATTTTTTGATAGATGTGGTGGTTGATATGTTGTGTAGATACTATGCTAGAGAGGTACCCACCTAATAGGGTTCTCTGACAGTTTGGAGAGTGACAAACTTGATTTGTCAATGATTATCATGCACAATTTGGGCAGACAACCCAATAGATTGGGGTGTGGGGCCTGACAACCTCTTCTAATAATGTTGTTGTAGAGTTTAGATGAATTTTCCCATTTGGATGGGGATGGGCAGTTGGTCTAGAAAATCCTCACACTACTCTAGATTTTGATCAATGGTGGGCCCACCATATTCCATTATAATTTATAGATCTTACTGGCACTAGGAAAGTCATGGGATAAATTTAGAGGATGGCTAGTATTGTTGGGAGGAGAGGAGATCGTCAGAGGTTATGTATTGCAGTTGAGTAGCTAGATAGAGCATGGGGTGATGGAGATCATGATGTAGGGAATGATGGGTAGTAGGGTGATCAACAACATTAGGATCAGGCTCATCAAGATTAGTATACAACACAAACTCCTTAGGCAATAAGTAATGTCTCCACTTCTTCAAGGATTGAACTATAGTGATCTAGTCATTTCAATTTTTACTTTGGAATTTTTGATCATGGTGTTTATTTTTTGTTTGTCAATTACTTTATCAAAGGTTGAAGGAGATGATTTGTTATTATGAATGGACAATTTATTGCGGATAGGTGACAATGGAGATAGTAGTTTTTTGAGATTTTCCAATTATTTGATGTTAATTTTCATTATTTTTGGGATATTTAGAAACAAGTAGGAGAACCTAAAGGGACTGACCTAGTTCCTTGGGGAATGATAAAAGATTATCCTTGCCTACATGATGAACACAAAGACATTGTAGTTTGACTGTATTGAGTGACACTCTTTTTGGAGTTTTTTTACTTTTTATGAACATTTTTGGATTTTAATAAGATATTTGAATGTTTTTATTTTGGGGGACTAACCTAGGGCCTCAAGGGATCATCAATGATGGTCATGCCTATGTTATACATGTAGAGGCATAAACAAGATCATAGTGAAGTATAGATTTTCTTTAACTCGGATGGATGACATTATGGATTGTTTGAGTGGATCTAAATACTTTACAAAGATAGATTTGAAGAGTGGATATCATCAGATCATATTCAGAGAAGGGGATGAGTGGAAGGAAACATTCAAGAAAAATGAAGGATTGTATGAGTGGTTGGTGATGCCTTTTGGACTAAAAAATGCACTGAGTACTATCATGAGGCTAATGAATGAGGTATTAAAGAAATTCTTGGGTAAGTTTGTGATTGTTTACTTGGATGACATCTTATTTTCAGTAAGACTAGAGAAGAACATTTGTTGCATATAAGACAAGTTTTACAGAGGTTGAGAGAGGAGCAATTGTTGATAAACATTAAGAAGTGTAGTTTCATGAAGGAAGAATTGGTATATCTGGGATTTGTGATATATGTGGATGGATTGAAGATGGATCTTGAGAAGGTAAGAGAAATTGTAGAATAGCCTACACCAGAAAGCATTGGAGAGGTAAGATCCTTTCATGGATTGGCTAGTTTCTACCAGAAGTTCATTAGGAATTCCAGTTCTATTTGTAGTCTTATGACAAAAATAATGATAGGAGATAAAAAGGATTTTAGGTGGACACATGGAGCAAACTAAATTTTTGAGTTGTTGAAATAGAAGGTGACTAAGGAGCCTATGTTGGCTTTACTAGACTGTAGTAAAGTATTTTAGGTAGACTATGATGCAAGTGGAAATGCAATTGGAGCAGTATTGAGTGAAGAAGGAAGACCAATAGCTTATTTTAGTGAGAAATTGAATGATAATAGAAGAAAATATTCAGTGTATGATCAAGAGTTTTATGCCATAGTTCAATCCTTGAAGAAGTGGAGACATTACTTGTTGCCTAAGGAGTTTGTGTTGTATACAGATCATCAGGTGTTGCAATATTTGAACAATCAAACTAAGTTGAATCAGAGGCACATGAGATGGGTGGAATTCTTGCATATTTATACTTTCATTTTGAAGCATAGGAGTGGAAATTCAAATAAAGTTGTTGATGCTTTGAGTAGGAGAAGGAATTTACTAACAAATATGAGAATGGAAGTATTAGGCTTTGATGAATTGAAGAACTTGTATGAGGAAGATCTAGACTTTGCAAAACCTTGGAGAGCTTGTAAAGAACCAATCTTGGAGGATAGGAGTCAGTGGTTGGATTATTTCATTCAGGAGGATATGTTGTTAAGAGGAAATTAGTTGTGTATACCCCGAAGTTCAATGAGGGATAATTTGGTAAAAGAAAAACATAGTGGAGGATTGTCAGGACACTTTAGAATTGATATGACAACAACATTGGTAAGTGATAATTACTTTTAGCTGCAAATTCATAAGGATGTTAGGAAATTTGTGTAGAGTTGTAGAGTTTGTCAAGTTGCAAAAAGGAGTAGTTAGAATTGTGAATTGTATAAGCCTTTTACAATTCCAGAGAGACTTTGGGAGGATATCAACATGGATTTCATACTTGGTTTTCTGAAGACATAGAGAAGTAATGATTCTATATTTGTGGTAGTGGATAGATTTTCTAAAATAACACATTTCATACCTTGTAAGAAGACAAAAGATGCAGTGCATGTAGTATACTTATTTTTCAAGGAAGTAGTTAGATTGCATGGATTACCTAGGAGTATTGTTTCAAACAAAGATACAAAATTTGTTGGTTACTTTTGGAGGAAAGTTTGGAAGAAGTTAAAGAAAGATTTGAAATTCAATTCTACTTTTCACCCATAGACTAATGGACAGATAGAGGTAGTGAATAGGAGCTTGGGAATTTTTTTGAGATGCTTGGTTGGAGAGAAGACCGAAAGTTGGGATTTAGTCCTTGCACAAATAGAGTTTGCATACAATAATGTAGTGAACAGAAGCACCAAAATGACAAATTTTAGGATTGTTACTAGAGTTCATCCTAGAGGTATATCAGAATTAAGAGACATTAGTATGGAAGATAAAAGGAGTGTAGAAGCAGAGTAATTTGCAAAACATATGAAGAAAGTGCATTCTCAAGTGAAGGAGCAGTTGGAAGATATGAATCAAAAATATAAGGAAAAAGTAGATGAAAAGAGGAGACATAAGGAGTATGAAGTTGGAGATGAAGAGACGGTATATTTGAGGAAGGGAATATTTCTAGTTGGCACATACAATAAGTTGAAGATGAGGAATTTTGGACCTTGTAATATTTTGAAGAAATTTGATTTAAGAAATGCATATGAAGTGGAGTTACCAAATGACATGGGTATATCACCTATATTCAACTTTGTAGATCTAAATCATTACCATGAAGTAGAATTTGATGAAGATAGTGAAGCAAAATTGGAAAATTAGTTTCCTAGACAACAATCAGATGAGATAGAAGAGATTTTGGATATTAGAGATGGAAGGAAAATATATGGAAGACAGTACAAGGAATATATTGTGAAGTGGAGAGGTAGACTAGTGGGGGATTCTTCTTGGATTTCTTAGGCTGAGGTAGATTGTATTGGTTTTCCATTAGCGCCAAAAAAGTGAGGTACTCACTTTTCAATCAACCCCAGATGTTTGATGCAGGAGTATCCTTGGTTATTGGGAATCCTACATAAACCAAAAATATTTTTATTTTAGTTTTGTTCTTGTTCAATTCTTGTTCAGTTCATATTGGCAGATTCAACGTATCATCATATTTTCTCACCAAACCTTGTCACTAATACATTTGACTGCAAAATATGATGAAACTGTCTGACAAAATATGTAAAATTCGATGTTCATCGGGTGCTTGTAAAATTTGAAGTGTAATTTCAATTTTTTTTGAAAGATTATCCCCGACGTTCGTCAAAATTTTGATGAACCTTGGGTTCGTCGAAATGTCGGCTATTATTTTCGTCGAATTTTTGACAAACATGAAAAATTAAAAAAAAATCAAATTGTGGCTGACATAAAGAAAAGTGAGTTTGCGCCTGACTTATTGCGACAGTGTTTTGCTCTACTTGAGACAGTATGTGGAGAACTAAGGATGGTTTTCTTGGGAAAAATCAAAAAAAATTCAAGAAGATATCACCAGGTTGAGGGTAGTCATTGTCTTTTTGCAGAATTCAGTTGTGAAGTCAGATTTGTAGTTCCAGGTTTGAAAATCATATTTTAAAGCAACATCTCAATAGATTTCATTTTTAGAGGTTAAGGGTTTTGAGAATTTCATGTCCAGATTTTGTTGTGTGGAATCACCATAAGATCACAACGGAGGAACAGATTCTTGTGACTGTAATTATGTGATCGATAACTGTATTGGTCATGTACACTTGTGCTATAACAAATACAGGATGCAATCATGTGTGGCCCAAGTTTAATGTGGCTATGTTGTGATAGAAATGGAGGCACTCATATAATATAGTTAATTCAGGTTGTATAATGTAGGTGTCAATAATCATCATTGGGTGCATTCAGGTTGTCTCAAGTTTAACAAGATAGGATGTAATTATAGCATGATCAAAGAGTGATTACCTCTTGCTGCAATAAAGAGCCTATAACTCTGGTTGATATGCAGAGTGGTTGTGTTATATCAATTATGTAGTGCATTCAAGCACAACCCATGTTTAATGGGCTATTCTAGAGAGTGATCAAGATTTTCTAAACCTTATGAATGTTACTTGACATATATTTGCATAATCTCAAATTCCTTCAGAGGCTTTTGAAGTATCAATGTATCCTATATAGGGTTTAGAATGATTTCTTTTAATTAAAAAAATAAATAAATGATGTATTTCCTATAATTAGATAATGTGGAGATCTCCTAAATCTGCCCCTAGCACACTATCCTCTTTGGCACTGTATTCATTACTCCAGCTACTAGGTTTTTGCATGTGACATCTTTAATATCTTCATGACCGTGGCTTTTAAATAGATCTTAGTCTTTGCTTTAATCCTTTTCATGGTAACCCTTGAGTTCCATAATCCACCTTCAATCTCTTCTAAGAACGTTGTCTTAAGCTAGACTGCATAGTATGCATATAAAGCAAGTCCTTCATACCCGCCATTGTTCCAAACCACCACTCACTGCCTTGCTTAAAATGTTGCCTCCATAAGCACAATAGCATGTTTTAAAATCATGGTTGCCAGTGATTGACCATTAAGCTCACCACTTTCATCATGAAGATACAATGAAATTTTTTGTCTTCAAACTCAAGGCATTATGGAAGATAACATTGTGAATTGTTTGTTGTGTACGATTCAATTTTCTTGCACATTTACTGCTTTGCTAACTTCCTTTAAGACTGGGTATTACACCCTCAGCTGCAATCTCAAACAGCTCACTCACTATCACTTGAAGATTCTTTTCATGAACATCCTTCTATAAAATCAAACTATGCCCTATAGACTGCCTACTTACTACAAGGGACTCATTGTTTCATGGTATTGAAGTTCTTAAGATCCTTCAACCTTATTGACACTACTTCATAGTCCACAAGGTATTATTTACTATTTTCCCATCTTTGGCGAGTCTCAAAACACTGCTCAAACATGCAATCCACTACCTCCATTATACAATATTAATGGCTAAGAAGAAACATTGAACCTATGATTACCACTGTTACTTCATTTGGACAAGTCATTCCCTGATTGCATTTGCCTTGTCTAACACTACCAAAAGCATTTGAAAAACCCTTAAGGTCAACAAGGGGGTAAGGAAACTCACTGTTAAAATCTCCACTTTATTATGCAAGGTTTGAGCTTTATTATCTTGTCACTGCTTAGCCTATTTTTGACTGTCACATCTCAAGTGACTGTCATTCTTCTTACCGTAGATTGCATTTACAAATGTCAGTAAGCTACATAGTGTGCTTGTTATTGGCTAAAATCTTCAGATTGAAATATTTTGTTATTACCTACATTGTCTCAATCTTTCTGGTATTGCAACCTCACTAATCCACTATAGTTATTGTTTATGTTTCTATAGAGGCCTAGGGTTTGTACCCTATTCATGCTCTTACCAATGCTTTTGTTATTTTTTATTAGGGCCCTCTCAATGTTGAGGGCCCTAGGGATAAGCTCGTCAGAAGAAGTGACACATTGCATCTTTAACTAAAAGGATAAATCCGTATTGACATTAGCAATGATGATTCTGACTCATTGCTCCATAGGAATGGGTCACTTGCTCTTACTAACTCGCTACCTCCATTGTTGTAGGAATTATGTGATTAAGTTCAATATTCTAATTTTAGGAGTCTTAACAGTTGGAAATCATAGTAAAATCAGAATTTAATAAGTTTTGGAATTAGCATTGTAAAGTGTTTTTTGGGGTCATTAACTTCAGACTATCTTCTTTTGTAGGTATGCATGCCAAATTTTTTGGTGTAAAATATCAAAATATTAGACTATGTTACCTATGAATAAAAATTATTGAGTGTGAGTTTGATATTTTTTGAAGATCAAAATAGTCAAGCTTGGCAAAGAAAAATCATGTCAGATACTATTAGTCCAGAACAAAATGAAGAGACACTTGATAGATTATGGGCTAGATTGAAAAAAAAGGGTGATGGAAAATGTTATTGTCCTTGCAATAATTGCAAGGGCTTAAAGACGAGATGACTTTCAATCACAACAGCTGAGAAACATTGTAGGCAGCATGGTCACATTGAAGGGGGGCATGATTATCGTGCATTGGTAAGTTGTTCATTATATGTGTTTATATTGATTGAATTTGTAAATGTTTATATTGTTTTAACATTATATATATATATATATATAATCACTTGATCATGATCATGGTTTATTTGTGTCTATCATTATTATGAAGGTGGGGCACCCTAGGGTAGATGATATGGATTATCAGAGCTCGGAGAATGTGGTTTTGCAAGCTGATGAACATGGAGCTGTGAATATCGAAGATGAAGTTATTAATCCCATGGAAGAAGATGATCATGCACCATAAAACAAGTTGAAGATGATGGTACAAATACATTGATCCATGACACATTTAGTGGTAGAGTTGATCATGATGATCGAGATGACTTTGATGATGTTCATGATTTACCTGTATTTGAGAAGGCATACACGCAGCCCCCTTTATCAAGGCTCAA
>VDFB02013677.1:0-15065 GCA_007258455.2 Sequoia sempervirens | reverse complement strand
GTTTTCATTTTCATTTTCATTTTCGTCAAAAATACAAGTTTTGTTTTCATTTTCAAGAAAATGATCATTCTGATTTTCATTTACAACAAAAGATTTTTCTTTTTTGTTTTCAAAAAATTCTATAAAAGTTTCATCTCTTCAAATATCATCAATGTCAACATCATTAAGTCTAGCATCTTGTAAAACTTCTACATACAAATTTACCATTTCACTAACATGTGGATTTGAAGACGTACCTGGATTTGTGCATATTGAAACATTCTCCATAGCATTCAAAGAGGGATTTGAAGATATAGTAGGACTTGTTTGTATAATCATATTCTTCTCCCAATTGACTCCTTGCAAATTAGATTCATCTAAAACCATGGTATCCTCAATGTTTCCATATTCAATAGTTGTGGAATCGTTGTCTACCGGCTATCTGCCATTGATTTCTATATTCTCATTCTTCTTTCTCTTTGTCTTTGTCTCTCTTTTTCTCTATTTGCTTCAACTTCTTGAGGAGTCAATGTCTTTCTTCTCTTATTACGAGCTTTATCTCCCATAATTATAAAATTCTCAAGCACAAATGAATGTTAATTTAGTGAAATACTTCAAAATATTCAATCCAAATTGGAAGTTGAATACCTATTAAGACAAAATTCTTCCTCTTGTGTTCCTCAAAACAAGAAGAAACTACCACAATTCCACTTTAAAAATTGTTTTCTTCAAGCTTCCTTTGAAAAATTCAATCCATATTGCAAATTGAAACCTTTTGTTCCTCCAAATAAGCACAAAAATAACACAATTTCACTTTAAAAATGGTGTAGATGATGCTCCATTTGATAAAATCAACCAAAAATCAAGTTCACCACCTGTAAATACAATAACTTATGAAAAATAATTCACTTTTAGTGCTCTCGGCCGTACATTCACAGTTGCAGACTTCACAGTAACTCTCCATAGTGTATTTAAATAAAATAAACGGGATCCCGCTTACTATAATACGAGATCCCGATTATTAAACAGGATCCTGTTTAATAATTGGGATCCCATTCATGGGAATTGAATGTCGGAGCCGTTGTAAAGGCAACGAGATCTTGTTCCATTCACAACGGTCCAAATACTACCGAATGAGGAACGAGATCCCGATTATAATACGGGATCCCATTTATTAATAAACGGGATCCCGTTTTTTAAAATTTGAATTTTGTTTTGCATTGTGGTCAGGTTTTTGCTTAGGTTTTTTGGTTTGGGAAAAGCGTTGGAAGTCCAAACCTAGGCCTTCAACCTGGTTTGACCTGCAAGTTGAAGGTCCTAACAATGTCAAAGTAAAATATCGACTTTGAACATATGGCTGACGACCTTTTTTGCAGAATTTTTGACAAAATGAAACCCATTTTAGACGAAACAATGCAAATTTAAATATGTAATTTTTTGCAATTGAATTATTTTTTCTATTTTCAACTAATTTCTATCAAAATTGGTCCATAAACTTTAAATATCGAGTTTTTACTATTTTAATAACTTTTGATCAACATAACATTTTGACAAATACATTGCACGAGAACAAACTTCAAACAATTCTTTTCAATTTGAAAAAAAAAAAATTTCAAAAATGATAAGTTTAGGTCATCTTTATGCATGTCGCATACGACGATTTTTCAAAAACGACAAATCTGCCTAATAAAAAATTCTAACAAAAAAAATATTCAATAAAAATTACAAAAAATATCAAGAACAAGCTTCAAGTGGAGTCATATAAAACTTTTTCCCAAAAGGATTTATAAAAAATAATGATAATTTAAGTCAAAATATGGATGTCGTGATACATGCATGGTAAGTGTGGTAAAAAAAATGACTTTTAAATAGTGGTTTTTATAAATGCCTATTAAAACTCAATTTGTACAATCTGGGTATTGAAATAAATTATATATTTGGAAACTAGACTCCGAGCACTACATTTTATGATTAGTGACTTTGTTAAAGATTTCATCTCTAGGTGCTTCAAATTTTAAGGTCAAATGTGTCAAATTTTGAAAATCAGGAAAAACACTTCCACTTTTTAGCCAAAAAGTGGACTCAACTTCTTGCACACACCCATTCGTCTTTTACTCTATAACTACATAACTGGAGGTAGGAGAATTTAGAGAATCCCTAATAATACTACATCATCTTCTTCCTGAATCCTTATTAAGTTATTAATCCTAAAAAATGAAAACCCTTATGACAATTAAATGAATGATTTTAGTTGTGCTCACTATCCTTATTTATGGGCCAAAACTGCCACGAAAAGTTCCACTACTAGCCTGGTCCCTTGTACAACTCACACGTGTCACGTGTGAGGTTGTGTATAGTTACTACTGAGTACTGACTAGTAATAATTATGATTCGTGCAAGCCAAAAATCCAACTTAATCGTTACCTCAAGCTAGCTACATGCAAAGTTGCAAACTGTACCTCACACTGACAAGTTGTCAATTGTCCAAATCGACAGTGCCACACAAGCTATCGATTGTCAAAATCACTGGATTATTGACATCATCATCTATGATTCTACAGTACATCATGCAATTTTCAATATAAAGCTATCCAATCAATCACTTTGGCTATTCATATGGCATTAATCCACGCTACCACCCAATACCACATCCAAATTGATAATTTCAATAGAATAAATGAAAGGTAGAGTACTTCAACCCATTGAAAAAAGAGAATTAAATGTCTCATTTTACCTTAATCATTATCAATGTCCTAATAAGTCACAATAAGTTTCACTCACTTATGATTAGAACTATATGTTGATTTTTGAAACCAATAATTAATAAAATCTCAACCATTGATTTTGAAACCAATAATTAATAAAATCTTTACCATTGATTTCTGAAAATCTAATGGTTCTAGTGTTATTTTGAAGGTTTCAGTTCACAAGTCTAGTGCTTCAAGGATTTACTTCTGGAATACATCTATAGCCGTCCATCGAAAATTCATCGAACGGTCCCTCTTTTAAAACAAACTTTATGCACGTGCATAATTTCAAATGGGAACATCACTAGGTTGATGAGACTCGACCCTCAGGATTAAAGAGTTAAGATTTAAGGCTTTATCATAAAATATTTTGGTCTAACTTAGGAAATATTAAACGGTAAACAAGAGCACCAATATTTAAACGGTAAATATTTAACGGTTCTAGTGTAATTCCGGAAGTTTCAATTTGCAAATCTAGTGCTTGAGAGATATACTTCTAGAATGCAACTACAACCGTCCACCAAAAATTCATCAAACGGTCGTGGTCCATAATGTTGCATGGTCACTGAAATTTGGAACATTAGAACCAAAGTTTGAAGTTTCAAAGTTTTCGAAACTTCTGACCCACCGACTACAAATTACAAAAATGACCAAGAAAGACTTGCAACTAAGGTTAGGAAAAGCACCAAAACCCCGAATTTGGTGAATTAAGATAGGAAAGGTGGCAACTAAGGTTAGGAAAAGCACCAAAACCCTAACTTTGGTGAATTAATATAGGAAAGGTGGCAAAGATGGTGCATTTATGAAGTGTAGATCGCAGACAAATTTTAGCAAGTGGACATGACTGGAGGATTGGTGGGTAATTAAGATCAGTATGTGTCGAGTTTGGAAAATTATTACCTCTCAGACCTCGATTAGTGAAGTTAATAATAGAGTTTGGCATGGAGAAGGCACACAGAAAGTCTAAAAGAGTGGTGGTGGTGGTAGTGTAGCTACAACAGTTTTCAAATGGAGGCCAACTTCACTCTACGTTTGAGGCAATTAAACTCGTTTTATGGTGAAGCTTCTGACAAAAGATTAATGGGTATGTTTTTATTCACTGATGGGAGGTTGGTACAAAGTGTGTGGATGATTTTGGGGAAATACTTTGGAAATCTGAGGCATAGATATAGAACTAACATGGATGTATACTCCTTGATTATAGCATGGGGTTTGGACGTGGGGGAATCGACAAGCACAGTGAGAGAAGTGATGGAGATGATTGTGCATAGAGATTTCTTAGAAGGATTAGAATCAATACTTGAATGGGCAGTTCTAGGTGAAGGTTTTGACATCCGGGAAGGCTTTGAAAATGTGGAACTAGAAGGGGTAGAAGGATGCATCCCTTTCATGCATTGGTCGAAGGATGAGATAAAAAATCAATGTACGGAAGAAGCAAGGTTAGGCTAGGAAGCATTGAAGCTCTTTATAGAGTTGATGAAGGTGGAAGCATAGGCGAAAGTGGAGGAAAAGTGTATGAAAGCAAAAGGACAGAATGCGAGGAAGCGGAAGATGAATTAACGCAGTTTTTGCAGAATTTGTAGTTTTTTGTAGGGTTTTTTGCAGAATTAACACAAGACTAGTACTAAATTTTTGGCTTGTTGAAATATGTAAGGTAGATATAGATAGTTGTGGAACTGGTTTTAGTTGGGCAGGGTTACTTTTTCTATTATGAAGCATGTTAAGATGCTTTTTTGAAAAAACAGTTATAGTTGTAGGTGATTTTTGGATGGTTGATGAAAACAATGAGGCAAATAATCTTTATTTTCATGCATTTTTTTGTTAGTTTGATATTATGTTTAATTCACCAATGTTTTTTTCTTAATCATTTGAAAAGAGGTTTAATTCGCCAAAGAATTTTATTTTTTAGTTTGAAAAAAAAGTTTTAATCACCAACAAAATTATTTTTTCTGGTTTGAAAACAGGTTTAATTCACTAATCGAAATATTTTATTTGTTTGAAAATAGATTTTAATCGCCAAAGGAAAAAAATTTAGTGGTTTTAAAAAATTTGCATTTCCCGAGATTTTCCATAGACTTCTAGTGATTAGAAAAGATTCACCAATGGACATTATTATTTTTTCATGAAAAACAAAAAAAATTGACACTAAAATTAATATTTTTATCGGGAAGTATAAAAGATTCGCCAGATTTTTACACCTCTCACGGGGGTTTTTTAAAGTTTTCCCTACTTTCTATCTTGGCCCTAACACCTTATTTTCCATCATTTGGGCCTCATTCAATCATCTTTTCTATTTTTTCATAGCTCTTGGGCTTCCTAATTAGCTTCTTCGTCATCATTTTTTACTACACACTTACAAATTTTCATCTTTTTGGATATTTTTCCTATCACCATATGTTCTAATGTGAAATTCACATAGATTGGAATTTTTACTACAAAGTAGTGTTTTTATTCACAAAATGAAATTTCTATATCCATCCTTCAATATTCCTACAAGTAAATTTTAGTAAGTACAAAAACTATATTTTGGCATTTTTTCCTTTGTTTCAAAACCTTTGCTTTGTGTTTCAACATTTTTGCCTCTTTTATGGAATATATGTTATATACACAAAATTTTATCATCTCCTTGGAGTTTAAATGTTTAATTGGTCATATTTTTTCCCTAACCCCTTGTTATTATATCTTCCTACTAGTCCAAGAATCCTTTGACAAAATACTAACACATTTTTATTGGATTGCTTGTTAGAGGACCCATCATTTGAACTAACTCTAGTTGCACATTTTATTTTCTTAGGGGAATTAACATTGTGTGTCATTAATAACATGCAATTTTCATAGTCCATTATAATGTATTGTTGATATTTTTGGCTTGAAATTGTGTGTGGTTTTTAGCATCGACATTTCAGATCAAACTCCATGATCCATCATCAAGATAATGCAGTAAGAGAAAAGGAGTGAGATAGATTATAGCAGAATTGGTTAAATAAATAAGTGAGAGGTTGGGGGAGATGCAAAAATATAAAATAATAAACAATATAAAAAATTATAAAGGTGAAAATTTTGAGAAAAAGAAAAGAACTTCCCTTGGCTAAAATTATCTTACTAAATCTAGCTCTTTCATCAAGAACTCTTCCCACTTTGTTGATTTCATCAAAGACAAAAAAAATAGATGAAAATGATCTTTTAGTTAGCTTTGATATCATCTCTCTCTTCACTAAAGTTCTTATCCATGACTCTATTGAACTTATTAGACAAAAGGTATGTGATAAAATTTCCTCCTTGACCTTGAGTTATGCCTTATATCCACCTTCTTTTCTTTATAGGGTATGATTTATGAACAAGTTGATGGAGTAGCCATGGGTTCACCTCTTTCTCCTATCATGACCAACCTATACATGGAAAAAAATTTCTCTGATCGTTCCCCTTCCAACCAAAATGGTGGAAGTGCTATGTTGATGACACCAACATATATTGGTCTCATGGGTGTGAGAAACTTGAATAATTCCATTCTCACTTAAGCGATATCTCCTATTGCATTTCTTTTACCAAGGAAATTGAAAATGACAACCAACTCCCCTTCCTCAATATCCTTCTCACCAAGAAATCAGATGGATCTTTAGCTCATTCTATTTTTCATAAATCCATCCATAGTGATATTTACCTTCACTCTTCCTCACATCATAACCCTAGCCAAAAGGATGGAACCCTCAAAACTTTGGATTTTAGAGCTTACTTGAAATTTTTTATTATGATCACATAGACCAAGAGCTAGCCCACCTCACCCATGTTTTATCTTTAAATGGGTACAAAAAGAAGCACATCAATAGGGCATTTAATCAAGCTAAAGCTAGTTTACCTCCATGCCTAAGCCCCCTTTCCCCCTCTCCCTTCCCTTAGCTACCCTTCCCTATGTTGAAGGGATCTCCAACAAAATTGTCAATATCCTCATAAAAAAGGGCCTCTCTTGCAGCTTCATGCATGTCTCCACTTTAAGAAATCATATCCCTTCCCCCAAGGACCCTCAAGATTGGCTCCTCAATGCCAGTGTCTACAAAGTGATGTGTTCTTGTGGCACCCTGTACATAGGGGAAACAGGTCACTTTGTTAACACCATAATCAAAGAACACAATGTTGACCTAAGAAATGAGCATGTCCTAAAATCTGCCCTTGCTGAGCACTCCTCTAAAACAAAATATCACATTGTTTTGGAAAATACTGAAATCCTATTCAAAGAAGAAAACTACTCCAAGAGAAAGCTCAAAGAGGCCATTGGTATTATCTATCACCCTTCAAACTTAAATTCTGACTGGAGTTGGAATCTCAATTTCTCTTGGAAACCCCTTCTAAATAGCCTTAAAACAACCCCTCCTAGGCATTCCATTTCCCTCTCACCATTTGGTCTTTTCTTTCTTCTCTCCCCTTTGGTTGTATCTTGCCCCTCTTCTCCCCATCCTCCCCTTTCCTTCTCCTTCTCTCTTCGGTCCTTTTTGTTCCTTCGTGTGTGTGTCCTTTTTTCTTTCCTCCTCTCTTTGGTTTGGTCTTCTTTCGATTCTTTCTTTCAATTTCTTTTTATCAACCTCCAATTTATATTCAAATCTTCTCAATATTTTTCCTTTTCAAAGTTTAATTTCTCTTTTTTGTTTTTATGGTTATTTTCATTTATTTTCATTCTTAGTTTCCCTTTTATTTTTATTTAGTCTTTTAGTAAGTTTTGTATCATTAAGTAATAACCTTTTTAATCAATTAGTTTTTAATCTTAATGCTATTAATTTCTTGTTTTTCATCCTCTCTCTGTATATATATATGTCTTATTGTTCGGTTTTTGTTTTCTTATCATTTTCTTTTTGTTTATTATTTTCATATTTTAATATTTTATTGCTTTCATTAAATTTTTTCTTATTAAACTATTTCCAAGTTATATATATATAAGAATATTTTTTCATATTTTCTTGTCTTATTAATTTATTTCCTTTAACATTTTATTTTAATTTGTTTTATTCAATTCAAAAAAAATCATATTTTATTATATTCTAAATTTAATTTTTAGTCTTATAATAATATTTCATTACTAAGTTTTGCCTTTTCTCTTTTAGGTTTTTTTTTCTTAGCATTTAGTTATCTTTAATATTTGTTATTATCTATTTTTAACCTCTCTATATATGCACATATAGTAAGGTTAATAGTTATTCTTTTGTCTTTTAGTAAGGTTGTTTTTTATCTTTATTTTTTCTTTATATCATATTATTGCATTAATATCCCTTCATTTCATTTGATATTAGCATTCATTAATATATTAATAAATTAAGGCTTCTCATTAATATATATTTACTAACAAATTTATGAAGTAGTTTTTAATGAAATAAAATCAAAGATTAAGAATAAGCAATATAATGAAATAATTTGCATTATTATAATTTTCTTTTCAATAGATTTTTTATAGGTAATTAATTTAAGCTTCTTTTTTAAAAAAATTCTAACTTTGTTTTTAATTTTCCTTGGTCTTCTTTATAGGGCTTTCTTATCTTTTTATCATTTTCATTTTTTAGTTGTTTCTTTGCTCTTTTTTAGTTTTCTTTTCTTTTTCTCAAATTTTTCACTTTTATATTTTTGCATCTCCCCCGACCTCTCACTTATTTATTTAACCAAGTCTGCTACCATCTATCTCACTCTTTTTCTCTTACTGCATTATCCTAATGATGGGTCATGGAGTTTGATCTGAAACGTCGATGTTAAAAACCACACACAGTTTCTAGTCAGAAATATCAATAATACATTGTGTGTCATGTTTATGGGAACAACATGGTTGGTATATGTTCTCTCTCTTGACAATGAAAGGTTATCTTAGAGATCAAAAAACCATTTTTTTCTCTTTTATCATTTTTTATCTAAAGAAAAAAAGTCATGTATGCCCTCTCTTTATGTTGCAAGGTGATTTTAGAGATCAAGAGTGCTTGTGTTTGATTTCATTACCAATGGGATGACTTGAACCCTCATGTTCTAATAGAGTATATAAATTTGAGAGAGAATCTAAAGAATCTCCTATTGGGAGGACATTTTTTATTGGGTTAATCTTGCAAGAAATTTGTACCTTATAAATTGAAGGAGGGGATTATTTTACCCTTATACACTAGGCCATTAGACATGCCCTCTTATTTCATATAATTTTACCTCACATACCTTTAGATATATCAAGGACATCCCATAGAAACCCTATATAGCCTAGATCATAGGACCTATTACTCATGTTTGGTTAAATTGTTATAGCAACTAGTTAGCCTTGACAAGTTATTCACCTCATAACCTTTGAAATGGGTTTATAAGCCGTGATGCTCTCCCCTCATGTCATTGAGAGATCTTGGGTAATAAAAATAGTTAGCGCCTCGTTATGTGCCCTACATAAGGAATATTGGTGGACTTACAATAATTTACAATCCTAATTGAATAATGTAACTCATGCTCATGTTCTTGGTGTATTTTTTTTATCAAAACATATGCTTATCTATAAAATCTAAAACATAATATTTAAAAAATCCCCTTAAATTCAAATAATTAAACCTTTGACCTTTGAATCAAACTCAAAATCCTAAAATTATAATCCATGTTATCCTAATATCATTAGCATAAAACATCAAAATAAAAAATATAACCTTTGAAGAGCCCAAATTAAAAATACTCTTAAAAACCAAAGGTTTAAACCCTCACCCCAATCATAATACAAATTCATCCATCCCAATAGATCATCCTAACCCAAATCCTTATTGTCAATATTCGTTATATGCCTTTGAATAAAAGTAAACCTAAGAAAGAATAATATACCAAGAATAGAAAAAAAAAACCCTTTTGCATGCAAAATCCTCCAAACAACACATAGAAAATGACATTTATAATAGGAATCACAATATTCTTTCTTGGTTGTACCATTGGAAATCCATTATATGTCTGCTAGTACAGAGAATATGACATACGGAAAACTTATACCAATCAGATTACCTGAAAACTAATAATGATAAAGAGTGTTTGAAAACTATCACCAAAGAGGCATCTTCATATGAAGGAATTAGTAGCGAATAGAATCAAAATGAGGTGTTTTAAAAGAATAAAGCCATGCAAATATAAGAGAATCCCTTCCAAATAGCATTTTTGGAATGCTTATATTATTGCAGCCAAAAGTTTCTTTTCGAAACTGAAAGAGGTATTTGGATAGGAATGTAATGGTAACGATTAATTTGTCTGGATGTGAATATAAGCGTTACAAAATAATAAAAGAGCTCAAATTTTTGGCATGGAAGGAAGGCATTTAGAACGGAAGTATTTATTTTACAAAAAGAATATTAAAAATATTTAGAAAATTTGATTTAAATTAAAAATTAAAATTTGGTATCAAGTAAATCATCATCATAAAAAATTAAGAATATGTATTTAAATTATTATATTAATTAAAACAAGATTTTTGTCAAAATGAGAAAGAATTTAATGAATCAATATTACATTTATAGGTCGATAGTCAAAGAGAAATTATTTGTGGAAAAGGGGTCTTAAAAAGGTCTACACGCTTACTCTTTACAATTCACATTGAGACTTAGATGAAAAGTAGAAATATATGTTAGCTCTTGTAGACGTGTATGTAGGCAATGAGAGATTACAATAGATTTACAAGTGTTAGCTTCGGTAACATAAAGAAAGTGGGATTAATAATTTCTACAAACAATATTAAAATAGAACAAAAAAACTAATATCATGATATTTTAGAAGGTTACAAGAGAATTAAAAAAATCTACAATTTGTTTAGAATTTTTCTTTTATATTTTGTTCAAATGACCTTTGATTTAAACAATATCCATGAAAGAATGTGTAGAGAAAGACCTAATCTAACATTAATGACAAAACACAATACATGAAAGAATGTGTAGAGAGAAAGCTAATCTAACATTATATGAGAAGGAAGAAAATAATTGTTTGATAAAATGCCAAAAGATAATGACAAAGCACAATACTATCTATAAAATAGTTGGTGTGGCTAGCACTAAAGTGGTACGTACATAATAGGGTGAGAAATGATATTATGTGAGAAGGAAGAAAAAAAGTATTGATTAACTATCAAAAGACCACTAAATAACTCTTATTGTCAATGCTTGATATCCACCTTTAAATAAACAAACAATTTTAAAAAAAAAACAAAAAATCATCCAAACAACACATTAAAAAATACACCTTTTTAATAGGAATCACAATATTCCTTCTTGATTTTGCCATTGGAAATCCATTATATGTCTGCTAGTATAGAGAATATGGCATATGGAAAAAGATAAAATCTAACTTTTTCTTATACCATTCAGCGAATAAGCTGTTGTTATTGTTATTCCCTGGAAAACCAGCACCTAAGAATGATAAAGAGTATTCTGCATATGGAGGAATTAGCTTGTAGAAAATAGTAGCGAATATAATTAAAATGAGGTGTTGGAAAAGAATAAAAGCATGCTTCCATGATGGGATAAATTCTTGTACAGAATGTGCAAATCCAAGAGAACCCCTTCCACAGGAATTAGGGTATATTAATACCTTACAAAAGCATCACTGATGTGACCCTAAAATTAGGTGAGTTGTCAAATAAATTTTTGTACAAAATTGGGACTGATTTGAAATTCCATGTAGGATTTTGAAAAACACGAAGTTAGGGTGCTCCATTATGGGCCCCTCTCCCCTATAGGTCGTGTAAATGTTTGAGATGATAAATTAATAGGATGTTAATAGATGATAAGTATATAGAAAAATGTGAGGTTTAAAGTAAGCAAATGTGAAAGCATCACATTAACACTTGGATTGGGATAAGGATGGGCTAAGTGGACCCTAGAAAGTTATAGGGAAATGGATAGCAAAGCGGGCATAATTTGAAAGTCAAAATTATAAGGTACATGCAATTTTCAACATTACACTTACTATTAAATTTTTTGTAGATGAAATCCTTGGAGGTGTGAGAAATGTCAAACCTTTCACCATTTTTTGTAGAGGAATAAAACGCCCAAGTATATTAAATTACATAGGGTAAATCAATTAAAGAAATGACGAAAATATCTAACCCTAAAAAATTGATTTGAGTATAGAAATAGGTATTAATTTTTTTACAAAAATAATACTAAAATTGACAAATAAGGATATAATTGCTTAGCTTTATATGGGCCAACAAATAATCTACTATAGCATACATGTGCACTATGGTTCATCTTAAAATTATGATATCAAAAGTACATTACTCAAGCTCTAATAGATAAAAAAATGAATTGGTTTATGTCAAGGTTCAAACCTACACATATGATGTTAAACACTTGAAATTGTGGCCTTGAACCTGCAATGTCTACTCTTCATTAATGTGTTCACTTGTAAATATTTGGATAAGATGGTGTTAAAAAGCACTAATATAACCTATTATCAGGTGGGATATTTGCTTCTTGTCTCTATAGTATTCAATACATGTTAGACCAATTCAATGGTGTTGTTGACATGCCAAGTCAAATGTAAATGCATGTCTATCCTAATGAACATTAATGATGATTTAATAATCTAGATGTTTGATTGTAAGTGTATTGTAACGATAATGTGATGTCCTCTAGATAATTAAATGATACAAGGCTTTGTCTTTTTATACATCATCCTAACATTTAAATTTGTATATTTTGAACATAAGTCAACAGATAACAACTAATTAAGACTAAGTTAATTTATGCCCATAATATAAAAAACGATTTTGAAAAATGAAGGTCAAAGTTATCCATAGAATCGTGAACCACAACTACAAAATTGACCCATGATAAAAAAACATGAAAGTTAAAGATCAAATACATATCCTTGGAAAATTCAAATTCAAATTTAATTCAAATTTAAAGATGAAACAACCTTTACATAGAAACACATCATTAAACACTAAACCATTATAATAAGAACTCAAGGTAAAAACCAACCCTGTAGGGCACTTTCATCTCTTTACATCTCTTCTCTTAAATTAATATTATTATTTATATAATTTATTTCTTCTATTTTTTTCCATAACTTACTGAAAATGCCCTTCTTCTGCAAATACCAAAATATAACATAAATTTAGTAGTGGTCAATAATATAGATTCCCGTTCTATGCTTGCATGTCCGCCGTTAACGCGTAGCATGCCGACAGAAGAGAAAAACGCAGTTCTGAAGATAAGGAGCTTATCATTTTCAATATATAACTAAAAATTGCCGACAGCGGATGAGAAGGGGGATAGTACGGATCTGGCTAGTGTTGGAAGATGGTCGCTTTCGACTCCATCTTTTCCTTTGATGGCCCGACCGGCGGGCAGGAGGGGTCCCCATGTTTCAACTTTCGACAATATGCTCTCTATCGGCTACCGCCCCTTCATTCTGGGGCGGCAAATAGTAAATGGACGTTCACACTTTGTCTTATGTGTTGTTGAGTAAGTACACCCCTTAACTCTGTCTTCTACGCCTTCACCCTGGTTATACCTTATTCCTTGCCTCGTCAAATTTCTTCTGCCTTTTAACTTTCAAGCCAACCAAAGACCTGCAAAAGGACGATGGCTTGGCCCGAGGAGGGCACGAATGGCCTTTGGTGAATGGAAAAGATGGCCACTGAACTTCCGTAGATGATTCAAATGAATATGAGATTCGAAATCACCATCGAAGTGGGTGTCCCAACTAAATCAAAGATATAAAAAGTGTGTAATTCCCCATGAGAATATATACTATTTTAGTAGTGCAAGTTGCATACCTAGACCCTTCTCCCTTGTGATTTGTATGCCCACTTGCATACCCTAGCCTTTTCTCCTATAATTTGGGCCCACCTGCATACTTAGTCTATTCTCTTGCATACTCATATCTTTTTTTCTTATAATTTAGATTCCTTGCATAGTACTCGCCAGCCTTTTCTTCACTAATATAACCTATTATCAGGTGGGATATTTGCTTCTTATCTCTATTGTATTCAAACCATGTTAGACCAATTCAACGGTGTTGACATGCTAAGTCAATATAAATGCATGTCCATTTTTATGAATATTAATGATGATTTAACATTCTAGATGTTTGATTGTAAGGGTATTGTAATGATAATGTGACATCCTCTAGATAATTAAATGACCTAGGGCTTTATCTTTTTATACATCACCCCAACATTTAAATTATTATATTTTGAACATAAGTCAATAGATAACAACTAGTTAAGACTAAGTTAACTCATGCTCATAATTAAAAAACGATTTAAAAAAATGAAGGTCAAAGTTGTCCATGCAATCTTTAATCACAACTGCAAACTTGACCCACGTTAAGGAGCATGAAAGTAAAGGGTCAAATACATGTTCTTGAAAAATGAAGATTCAAATTTAGTTCAAATTTCAAGATGAAACAACCTTTACATAAAAACACCATTAAACACTAAACCATTATACTAAGAACTAAAGGTCAAAAACGAACCCAGTACAACACTTCATCTCTTCTCTTAAATTAATATTATTATTTATATAATTTATTTCTTCTATTTTTTCCATAACTTATTTAAAGCGCCCTTCTTCTGCAAATCCCAAAATATGATATAAATTTAGTAGTGGACAATAATATAGATTCCCGTTCTATGCTTGCATGTCGACAGAAGAGAAAAACGCATTCCTGAAGAAAAGGAGCTTATCATTTTCAATATATAACTAAAATTGCCGACAGCGGATAAGAAGGGGGGTAGCTAGTGTTGGAAGATGGTCGCTTTCGACTCCATCTTTTCCATTGATGGCCCCACCGGCGGGCAGGAGGGGTCCCCATGTACAACCCCATAAACTTTCAACCATATGCTCTCTTTCGGCTACCGCCCCTTCAATCTGCGCCGGCAAATAGTAAATGGACGTTTACACTTTGTCTTATGTGTTGTTCAGTACACCCCTTAACTCTGTCTTCTACGCCTTCACACTGGTTATGCCTTATTCCTTGCCTCATCAAATTGTTCTGCCTTTTAACTTTCAAGCCAACCAACGACCTACAAAAGGACGATGGTTTGGCCCGAGGAGGGACCGAATGGCCTTTGCTGAATGGAAAAGATGGGCACCGGACTTACCCGCCGTTCTCTAGATGATTCAAATGAAAGTGAAATGAAGAATATGAGATTTGAAATCACCGTCGAAGTAGGTGTCCCAACCAAATCAAAGATATAAAAAAGTGTGTAATTCCCCATGAGAATATATACTATTTTAGTAGTGCAAATTGCAGACCTAGACCCTTCTCCCTTGTGATTTGGGCCACTTGCATACCACAGCCTTTTCCCTTGTAATTTGGGTCCACTTGCATATACATAATCTTTTCTCTTGTATA
>VDFB02013676.1:0-20628 GCA_007258455.2 Sequoia sempervirens | reverse complement strand
CGTGGATGCCATTTTAAGGGATGTCACTATACCCCTCAATACTATGTTCTTCTTTGTCAGTGTCTGTGAGTAATTTTTGTTAGCGCTATGTATGCTCTTTTCATCTAGATTGATTTAGTCACTTCTTATTTTTGTCAAGTTGCACATTACGACTTTTTCATGTTTATTGACACTTTTGACTTTTCTCCACTATGTTTTGTGTAATTTGCATAAAGATACACTATGCAGTCATTAATTGGAACAAACAGCATCAATCAACAGCTTCTGGTTTTTTTCTTGCAGAGTTGAAGGAGCAAATTGTTGCACACTTGGCCAATTTTGCATATGATCCCTATAATTATAATTTTCTTCGTAAGGTATAAAAATATATATTCAACATGTGTAGGTTTAAAGTAAATATGTATTTTTGCAAATCTGATTTTGAATTTTATACGTCTGCAGCTGAATGTGTTGGACTTGTTCCTTGATTGCCTAACGGAACCGAATGAAAAGCTGGTAGAATTTGGGATTGGGGGCATATGCAACTCTTGTGCTGGTAACTTAATATTCCTATTTTTTTTTCTACTAGGAAGCATATCTGTGTTTTTCAATAATATTCATCCCGTGAGGACATAAAGAGATGGGACAAATGCCTCTAACAAACATTGTTTTCTTTGTTTTTATGTAAAAGAATGTGGACAAAGAAAATGTACTGAAGAGTAGGAATAGGGTGTTGGCCAGGGGTGCATTGCATTAGATATTTTCTTGGTTGATGGAATATAATAGTTTCACATGTATATTTGACAACAAAATCATAGACAATAAAATGGATATATCTCTAACGAACGTCTGAATTGTTTAATTGTAGATGCAGCAAATGCTGCGATTATTGTTAAAAATGGTGGTATCCCGCTTATAATATCTTGCATGTCCAGTCCAGTACAAAATACAGTAAGTAATATTTGCCTTATAATTTCTCCAGTTTACTCTTCATGTCAAATTTTTTATCCATACAAGAATTTGAGGAGAAAAACATCTAACTTTTCCCATTTTGGTTGCTACATATGACAGCTACTCCTTGTGATATGTTTAGTTATTAGAGAATGATATAGATGTTAAAGATGGCTTGTAAAAACTTGATTCTTCCCAAATTGTTTAGCTCTAAGATAGGGTGCATTTGTGTAAGTCAATATTTATTGGTTTGATGGTTGAAGCATTCGACAACAAGAAACAGTGACAAGGTATCTGGGACCTTTTAGAACAAAAATGTGCCTGTTACTTGAAAAGGTAGGTTAACAAATTTCAAATATAATATACCAAAGTATCATTATAAGTGGGCTTTGGAGCAAATATGTGGAGTGGCCCATTTGTTTTGTATCCAAATCTTATCAAATCTCTTTGTTTGGAGAATACATTTTTTTTTCTCACCCATTATTTTAATATCACATAATTTTACACACACCTCTTCACCCCCCCACAAAAGAAAAAGTTACATAACACAAGAAGCTAGTCCATTATTCTGATTATTTCTTTTCATTGATATCAATGGTTAACCAGGATTATTGAGGAATGACCTTATGGTTCTGGATCTGTATTGTTGAGCTAGCTCAAGGGTTCATTCTTTGCTTGTAACAATGTACGAAGGGTTTCCTTTTAAAGATTGAAGTGGTTTATTGACCCTTGGTCAAAGAAATTATTAACCATGCGAGGACTATTTTGTATTTTATTTTGCTAAGTGTGGATATTGAAGGAAAAAGAAGGATGAAGCAAGTGGCTGGCAGTCTAGTCTAAATGACCTGCTTTATTCATAACACAAAATTGTTGAACTCAAAAGGGATTTCAACCAGCATTGAAGTTGTTATCAGGATGTGCTCAAGCAAATTGCATTGTTTTAGAGCACACCAAAGGTTTGACACTGGAATCCTATTTTTAAATGGGAACTCAGGGGTATGAATGGGCATTCAATGTGTAAATCTAGGGTATGCTTGTAGATAGCGACAGTTTTTGTTGGAAGAATTGCAATTGAGTGAGTGAATGTTGATGATGTTTGTGAATATGATTTTCATCCTTTTTAGTTCATCAAGATAGTATATTATACAAACTGGAGCTTTTATATTGAGTCTTGACATTAAATTCAAGTAGATAAGAAGGTATAAATCTAGAAATTTGTTCTTCAAATAGAGAACAGTAATTGCCATTCAGCGTTTGAGGGAGATCACTTCACATCATGTATGGATTTTGTTGCTTCATGGGAAGCATAAACTCTCTAAAGTTGACACCCTATACTAACAATAATTTAAAAAAAATTAATTTCACTTTTTTCCTTGGATATATGTGTATAATGTAGCCTTATGAACTTGTCACCTAGTTTTCTCAAAAACTTGCTTGTGTAGGTTTTCTCAAAAACTTGCTTGTGTAGCAAAAACTTGCTGATTACTCAGTAAAAACTTGCAATTTTGGAATGAAAACTCACTTATCATTTTTGACTTTGTCCTTTTTAGCAGTGGCATTTAAGTTTGGAGGTGTTTTGGAATAGCAAATTGGCTCATATTAGCTCTGGTTTGGCTCCTATTCAACAACATTCTCAGCTTTGGTTATGAATAGTGATAGTTGAAACTATGATTTGTATTGAAGTTGATATGTGTAAAACATTAATTTTGATCTCTATGTGGAGGAAATCAGTAATATGCTATGCTCCCCTAAGTTTCTAGAACAGGGACAGCAGGGCACGATGGGATGCGTTTTTGGTATGGGAATGCTATTATTAGTTCAAATGATGTATGGACTCTTGAACTTGATGGTAGTTGTGCTGCTAATGGATCTGGAGCTGGCGTAGTTCTTATTTCCCCTAAAGGAGAGATTTTCCCTTACTCTTTCAAGTTGCAATTTGCTAATACCAACAATACGGCAGAATATGAATCACTTTTGTTGGGAATAGCTGTTGCGTTAAAAAGAGGGATTAAGAATCTTCATGCCCAAGATGATGTGGAATTAGTTGTTTGTCAAATAAGAAATGCATATTAGACAAAGAATGAAAGACTTAAACACTATCACAATCTAGTATGGGAAAATATTGAGAATTTTGATGCTTTCAGCATTTTAGTTGTCCCACGTGAATTAAATGATAGAGCTAATTCTCTTGCAGTTTCAGCTACTCTTTTAACTGCACATCTTGATTTCAATCAAGATAAATATATCATTGAATTGATCTGTAGACCTAGTGTGCCTGACAATTGGGATCATTGGCAGATTTTTAATGATGATAAACAGATTATTAATTTTCTGCAAGCTGAAGATAGTTTCAACAATCTGTATTTTGAAGGGAGTAATTCTTCCTCTTCTTCAGATTCTATGTCAGACGCTTTATCAGAGCCAGATGAAGAAATTCTACAGCTGAAAGGTAATAGAATTCCTAAAGGATTGGTTTCACTGGAAAGACTTTTTGATAAGCATGATCGCTATATCAAAAGCCAACAAAAAGTAAGTTCTGATTCTCATATGGGATATGAGAAATACAATATTAGATCTGAAGAAAATCCAAAGTTTGTCAATATTGGCAACAATTGCACTTCCGATGAAAAGGATCAGTTTATTCAACTTTTATGTCAATACAGTGATTTGTTGGCTTATTCTTATGATGATCTTATTTCAACCTGAGGAAGTGCAACATGAAATTCCTCTAAAGCTTGGTGCAACACCTTTCAGATGAAGCAACGCCAGTATAATTTTAAAATCTCAGGTACTATTTATTCTGAAATTTAGAAAATTTAGATGCACGAATTATCTCTCCTATCCATCATTCAACATGGATAGCTAATATAGTTCCAGTGCGTAAAAAGAATGGAGAAATATGTATCTGTGTAGATTTTCATAATCTCAATCAATTGTCATTAAAGGATAATTATCCTTTGCCAATAATGGATCAAGTATTACAAATAGTAACTGGAGCTGAAATGATGTCTATGTTGGATGGATTTTCGGGTTATAATCAGATTGAGGTAAATGAGTCAGATTAGCATAAAATTGCGTTTACTACTCCTTGGGGTACATTTGCATATCGCAGGATGCCTTTTGGATTGATCAATGCAGGAGCAACTTTTCAGAGAGCTATGGATCTAGCTTTTCGTGGTATCTTGGGAAGATATATTGTGGTAATTTAGATGATCTTACTGTCTTTTCCAAAGATTGTGAGAATTATCTTTTTCATTTGCAAGATGTAGTGGAAAGATGTTGCAAGCATGGTATTTCTCTTAATCCTAAGTAGTCAATTTTTGGGGTAACAGAGGGAAAACTTCTTGGACATGTTGTAACTAAAGAAGGGATCAAAATTGATCCAAAAAGGGTTAAGTCTATTCAAAATCTTCCTTTACCGGCCAACAAAACTGCTGTTCATTCTTTCTTTGGAAAGGTTAATTTCTTGAGAAGATTTGTACTTGATTTGTACTCGTCATATCGTTGATATGATGAAAGGGAAAACTACTTTCCGTTGGAATGTTGAAGGTAGGGATGCTTTTATTGAAATTAAAGATGCAATTGCTCATGCACCAGTGTTGATTTGCCCATATTATACTAAAGACTTTATCATGTATAGTTATGCTTCTGAGCATACCATGTCTGCAATTTTAATGCAGAAAAATCAAGAAGGAATTGAATCTCCCATTGCTTTTATGAGCTGTCCTTTGAAGTCTCATGAATTCAAGTATTCCTTAATTGAAAAGAATGCTTTTGCTGTGGTAAAAGCGGTTAAGTATTTCAGATTTTATATTATGAATTCTCATACTATTGTTCTAGTTCCTGATACAACAATCAAATCTATTCTGACACAACAAAATTTTGGTTCAAAAAGAGGTAATTGGGTAGCTAAGATTCAAGAATATGATCTTGAAATCAAGCCTACCAAGTTGGTTCATGGAAAAGGCCTGTGTCAGCTTATGGCTGAAAATAATTTAGAAGAAGAACAGGAACAAAATGTTTTTGATGACCTTCCCGAGGTATTGTTTGTTAGTACTATTGATGAATGGTACTCCAACATTGCTTATTTTCTGACTTATGGCGAATGTCCAACACATTTTTCATTTAAAGAAAAGAGAAATTTGAAGCTTAAAGCTGCAAACTATGTTCTTTGGGACAGTGGTTTATACAAACGGGCCATTGATGGTAATTTTCAACGCTGTGTTGATAAAGCATAGCAAGCCAGATTGCTGGAATCTTTCCATTGTTTGGCATGTGGTGGACACTTCTCACCACCAGTTACTGCTCATAAGATCTTAAGAGCTAGGTATTGCTGGCCAACACATATGAATGGGTATGCAAGTGTGTAAAATATCAACAGTTTGTTGGCAAACAGAAGTTAGCAACGCTGCCTCTAAAACTAGTTGTAATAGAAGAACCTTTCAGACAATGGGGAATTGACTTCATTGGTGTTATTAATCCTTCTTCAAGTGTTGGACACACATATGTTCTTGCTGCAACAAATTATTTTACTAAATGGGTGGAAGCAGTTCCAATAAAACATGCTACCTCCGAAGTAGTGTGCAAATTTCTTAAAGAAAATATCATCTCTAGGTTTGGTGTTGCATACAAGGTGGTGATGGATAATGCGGCTACATTTTCTTCTTATGAGTTGACTCAATTCTGTTTTGATTATAGCACTATCTTGGCTCATTCTTCTGATTATTACCCTCAAGGTAATGGTCAAGCGGAATCCAACAATAAGAATCTGGTTACCATAATCCAAAAGCTTGTGAATGAAAATAAAAGAACATGGCACAAGGCGTTGTATGATGCTTTATGGGCTGATCAAATTACACCTAAAAGAGCCATTGGCATGTCTCCATTCCAATTACTCTATGGGTTGAATGCAGAAATTCCTATTACTTTGGAGCTTCCAACTCTTAAGTTGGCCAAGGCTGTTGAAGATGACACATTTGAATGTTCCTTGGATAAACGAATAATGTTTCTTTCACAATTGGAGGAGTAGAGATCGCAAGTGGTGGATCGTATCAATAATCATCAAAAGCAAGTCAAGGCTCTCTTTGATAAGAAAGCAAAGCAAAGAGCATTTCAGGTTGGAGATTGTGTTTTACTTTGGGATAAAAGAAGAGAACCCAAAGGCATGCACGGGAAGTTTGATTCCCTTTGGCGTGGGCCTTTTATAGTTCATCAAATTGTTGGTGAAAACAACTTTCTATTGGCCTATAAAGATGGCACTCCATTTGCACTGCCTTATAGTGGGCAGCATCTAAAGCACTACTTTGAGTAAGGCTTCAGAAAAAATTTGTACATAAGTCCTTTAGTCTTTTGGTCTTTTTATATTTGTTTTATTGTTTGCGTCTTTTGTTTTGTCGAGTCCATAACCCAATGGAATGGATTTCAAGGCACATAAAGATTTTGGATTCTACTATTTTCGCTTTCGAAAGTCGTTCCCTAGTCAGAGCCAACTGTTGTCCCTATTTTTTTAACTTGTTCAAAAATTGGGATAACCTATCAAAATTTTGAATAAAATTGAAGATTTTCTCTCTTATGACACGTTTTACGAGATGCAGAGGTTGAAAAATTTCAGTTTTAGATCCATGGTTCCCTTAGACATCCTTTTTCATTCACTCCTAATTGTTTTCATGAGTTTCTGAGTTATTTTCCTTATGTTTTTGGTCAATTTCAGGTTTTTGGGGCATCACTGCAAGTAGGGGATTTATTTTCTTATTGCAAGTCAGTAATAGGAACTTTTTACCTCTATTGCAAGTGATAATGTTTTTAAATTTTCTTTTTAAGTCAGTTGTAGGAACTTTTTGTGTAACTTACAGGTATAGGAACTTTTAGTTCACTTTACAAATTACTTTTTAAAAAGTCACTTGTAATATGTTTTAAAAAGTCTGATTACTTAAGTGACTTGTAATGAGCCCAAAAAGGTCCGATTTGAGTTATTTGTCATAAGTGAACTTGTTTTTGACTTCAAAAAGCCCGATTTGAGTCTTTTAAATGAATTTTAACTTGTAAAGTGTCTCCAGAAGTCCAATTTTAACTAAAATCACTTGCAGTGTGTTTCTAAAAGCTCGATTTTGAATGAGGTTGATTTATTTACTTGCTTTGTGTTGTCAAAAACCCGACTCCATCCAAGGAGAGAACAGTTTGAGTTCTAGTTCGCTTGTTTACCTCATTCTATGGAGATTTCATAAATCTATAAGCTTAAAAATCGGATTCTCAGCTGCAATAAATTGAGTAATCTTCTTTTTTAGAGTTTTTTTATGACGCCTAGGGTTTTTCTTCTACATTTTGGATTATAAAGCTTTTCTTTCAGGTATGGTTCTTTTTGTCTCTTTTTATTCTAGTCTTTTATTGCTTTTTATTTCTTCTTTGGTCGCCATTCTTGGAAAATGAGTTTGGATGTTTTAAAAAGAAACGTTTTCAGCAGAAAATGCATTTTTCATTCATACGCCCTTTACTCATAATGATGTTTTTCTCCCTTTTTCATTCGCCTTTCTATGAAAGCTGAGATGTTATAAAAGAAACACGTTTTCTCCACTTCATAATGATGTCTTTCTCATCCATTCACCTATTTCGCCCTTCATTCGTTTCTCTTCATTCACACGTCCTTGCTGGAAAACATGTTTTTCTTTCATCCTCCCTGATCATTTTTCATTCCATACTATTTGCTTTTCATTCCATTTTGCTTTCATAGTCATTCCATTTCCATTTGTCATAAATCTCCTTTCCATTCCACCTCATTCACATTTTCATGTCATCATCCTCATTGCCATTTTCTGCAAAAAATGATGCCCTTGGCTGAAAATTGGGTTTTCGTAGTCTCATTACAAGTAGGAGATTTTGACCAAGGTGACAAGTTAAAATGATAACTTGCAATTACCTTTCACTTTTCCTACCTTGCACTTTATTCATGTGCAATATGTCTCAAAAACTCCGATTATACACTTTACTTGCAGCCAACATCCAAAATCCTGAAATGCTTCAAAAGTGCCTAAAAGTCGGACTTTTTGGACTTGACTACAAGTGCAAGTTAAAGGTTTTGACTTGCAATTTTCAAAGATGTAAACCAAGTTTTCCATTTTCCATGAAAAGCATATGTCGCTTTCAATTGCAATTAGCCTTTCAAAATCCGAAATGGATTATAAATCCTCATTTTTCTGTCCTCATACAGCAAGAACACCACTTTGAGTTTGAGTCTTTACCATATCTTCACATGTTGACGATGATGATGTCTTAACTCTATGGAGTTTTCATCCCAGCCTTGCAAATTCTTGTTCAATGACAAAGGAACCAGCTTCTCCAACAAATATAAAGATGAAGTACAAGTATGATAAATATCAGAATGAGATTTCTCCGTCTCATGTGGTCTCAAACATCGAAGAGATCAAAGATACAGAGATTGGGCATGTTGATATGTCTGAGTTTCTTAAGAGAGCTGAGAAATCGACTTCACATGATATGCAGTTGTTGTTGAGAAGTCATATCCTTTTGGTTTCCTCTTTTCTTGTTGCTGCCCTAGAACTAGAATTTGTCCTTGCATGTGCAGCTCGCTTTGATAGAGATCCTAGAACTATAGGAGATGATGATGGTAATGTGGTCATTAGGCTTGATCCAGAAACCATTAATAGAATTTTCAGAGTTCCTAATGCACCTATGTATTCAGACATCTCAATAAAGAGTGCTCTTGATCACTATGAGAAAAAGAAAGCAGATTGTGTGCAACATAGCAACACTAAATGGCTTCTTAAGCGTCGAACTTGTTTGTCTCGATGGCCCAAGCTATACCAGTTTGAGTTCAAAGAAGAGATTAATGATATAATCACACTTTTGAGTAGGATAATGGGATTAAAATTCTCTAATGTTTTTGAGAAGTGGATGTACTAGTTCATAGTGGTGATAAGAAAGGCACAACATCCAATCTTCTAGGGTGAGGTAATCAATGATAGTTTATGTGAATAGCTTGCACAAGTTCCCACTACACTCACGTTCTACATGAACTCCTATTTGGTCTACATAACAACTTCATTGAGGCAATTTTCAGGCCTTTCTACCAAAGGTGATAGATCCTTAGTACTGGTATGGGAATATTATGATTAGTTGACTTTAAGGTTAAGCCGAGTGCATTACAGGAGAGTCCAAGATGCTTTCTTTGGTTATTTCATGTGTTTATTTGACAAAGCATTAGAAACAATAGAGTATCCGAGGCTGCCTGGAAGAAGGTGAATGAATATGGTTGTCTCTTTCTTCAATTTCCCACTTTCACTTACATGAGAGTTGGTTGTTTTGAAGATCAACCCTATATGCTTCCAAGATATTCGACAGACAAAATCATTTTGATGGAACTTGCAAGGGCAGTTGATTCTTGGGTTGATCAGTTGATAAATCCGAGTACTCAAGTGGTTAAAAAGGTTCTTGATGTGATGGTTAATGTAAAGATAGTAAAGTTGAAACTGCACCAAACTTTTGACATTTTCAAACAAAGCTTGGAATCCATGGAAAGTGATTTGAAGAGTTGGTATGCTTTGAATGAAGAACGTTTGGAAATCTTATGTGCGAATGCGATAATACCAAACAAAGAAATGTATATTGAGACTAAAGAGCTCTTGTTGAATAAAACATTGGTATTCAAAGAGCTCATTTCAGATATACAGGCTGCTCAAGAGATAGTGGTTGAAGCAGAGCAGGATATCATTTCAAGCTTTGAAAAGGAGTCTTGCAAGCCAGAAGATCAAGATGGTGAAGTGCTTCCTGAGGATGCTATACTTTCAGCATTAACAACAAAGTTTCATCAGGAGCTAGAAGCTGAAACTTTCACCGTGCAGTCCATCAGCAGATTTGTAAATCATCATGCATTTCTTAATAAGATGCAGATTGCATTGAAAGAGCATCGATTGTCTGTCATTAGATGTTGCGACACCATTATCAAAACAGTTGCTGTTGCTAAGAACACTCAAGGGCCAAATCTGATGAACTGCAAAATTCCATTCATAAATTTCAATGTTTCAAGGATAGCCATGGAAATAATTGAAGTGTTGTTTTATTTTCTGTTTTGTTCCTTTTGGACAAATTACATGTAAAGTCAGAAATTGTAATTACATGTAATCAAATTACAAGTCAAAATAAATTAGGACTGTAATTTGGAATAAGTCAATTGCAAGTAGTTGGTGGTTGAGAGAATTTCTCAAGTTAGTTAGGATCCTCCCACCTTTTTCTCATAGCTTCTCTCCTATAAATACTTGAGGGGGTCTTTTGTAATCTTTATCTTTTTGTCAATAGAAAGAACTCTGCAGAAATTTACAGCAAAGAAGACTTTGTGCTTTGTGTATGTAAACCTGATTTTCAAGCAATACAAGGAAGGGATATAAGGTTTCAAACTTTGTGTTGAATCTTATTGCATATTATTACTGTGTTCTTATGTCATAGTGGTATATTTTCTAAGTTTTTCTTGAGAAATTGTGGAGTTGTTGTGGAAAGACTTTGGTCTGATTTCTTGCAGTCTTTGTGCTGCAAATTTGAAGGACTGAATTAGAGATAGGTGAATTCATAAAGAGATACAATACAAGACTTTGTGCTTATATTATCTTTCTTATTTTTAGCTTAGAAGTGCATCTAAATAAAGACTTTGTGCTTTATTTTGCTGCTTAGTTTTATACTATTGGTTAACGAAAGTCATATCTCAAAAGGTTGATAGGAAGATAAACTGTGAAGACTTTGTGTTTCAAGTGGTATCTACCCGTCTCGGGAAGCAACGGAAGACTTTGTGCTTTCAGGAAACTTTGCTTCTTTCAAAATCACATTAAACTCACTCTCTATGTAACTATTATAGAATAGTTAAATAGCAAAAAATTTCCCTTTACTATTCTGAATTTTCTTTCTTGAAAGGAGGAAAGATTAAACATCTATTTTGAAAAAAGAGAATAGGTTGAGTAACACCATGAATTATAGCATAGAATTAATATAGTCTACCATTTTCGCAGCAAATAGAATAGTAAATCCAAGGGGGAGCCTTCCCTCATATAAATAGGAGAGATTTATTCTCACGCATTGTGGCTAAAACCACCATTTTGCTAAACCTCACAAAATTTTTCAATGAACAGTTTTAGGGGACACTTATTAAAGAAATAAGGAAATTTTTAAAAATATAAAAAAATTTCAAATATTCTTGTCATAACATTAATAAAGCATTTATCATGGATATTTTAGATGCTTAATGCATAACATTAGACTTAATTGGGATTTCACATGAGAATTGACAAACAAATTAACAAAATTTAAATGCTTTCATTGTCATTGTGCATACATATTATATAAAAATTACAAGAAAATGCCCAAAGGCTGCAAGTTTCAATTACAAAGTGACAAAAATATAGAAAATATATAGCTATCCCTGATTAGAAGATGCAACTGGTAGGTCTATATCAACAACGGTGCTTGAGTTTGAGTCATTGCCACTATAAGGGGTTGCCTCAATTAATGGAACCCCAACCAATCCCTCTTGTGTCTCCTCATCAATCTATATAGCATCTTCAGGATTATGTAATGTCCCCAATTCCTGATTAGACACTGCCGAGATAATTTAATTAATTAAATATCAAATTGTCCTAAATAATATTTGAGGACGTTTATATTTAATTAATTAATAAAACATTAAAGTGACTTTATAAAATAATATGTTCAAATATTATATAAAGTTACTTTACAAAGACAAATTAATTAATATTTAAATATTAGAACGGTGGTGGACTATAAAAGGTGGCGGAAATGAATTGAAAGGGCATCATTTTGGGAATTTTATTATTAGGAGAAATATTGGAGAGCTGAGATTCTCAGGAGTTTGAGGAGGAAAACCCTTGGGCTTTAGGGTGGATTGAACAAAAACTCAATTCCATCGAAGGGCGGATTCACTCAGAATTCACAATTGAGCTTCAAGGATCGATTGCACGATTTCAGAAATTTTTGATGTCTTATGTGAAGACAAATTTCAAGTATTTTGGGTTTTGAAGAATTTATTAGTGATATGCGGAGGTGCTTCCAAGTGATATTCATTTTATATCTACAGTTGCAAAATTGAATAAAATACCGAGTTCAAGGGCCTAGCCATATATTCCTTTCAATGCAAATTGGCTCATATCAGCTCCGGTTTGGCTCCTATTCAACGACGTTTTCAGCTTTGGTTATGAATAGTGATATTTGAAACTATGATTTGTATTGAAGTTGATATGTGTAGAACATTAATTTTGATCTATATTTGAAGGAAATCAGTAATATGCTCTGGTCCCCTAAGTTTCTAGGACAGGGACAATAGGAGATGGTGGGATGCGTTTTTGGTATGGTATTTTTTTGGCCAGTTTTTAGGAGATGATAGGGGACGGTTATTAAAGAAATAAGGAAATTTTTAAAAATATAAAGAAATTTCAAATATTCAGGTCATAACATTAATTGCTTTCACCATTTGTTGCCAATTTGGTGAACCATCAAGATTGAAAGCCAATCCATTTGCATGGAGATATCTCGCTATGTGTTGGTCAACAATCTCTCGAGGCTCATTATGAATTGCTATTTCATTGGTCCTTTTGATCTTTTATGTGTAAAGGTCGTGGGTTCTTTAGGTGTGGCAAAAAATGGATAGCTCTTTACAGTTTGAAGATTATTGATTATACAGATGTGGAGGGGCTTTTCATTCCTTGAGATCCTTTTTTTAACAAAGGATGATTTAAATTGCAGCCTACTGCTTGATCTGCTTTTTCTAGCTCATTAATATATGCTATGACTTACTCTTGTGGAATGGGTACATTTTTTTTTGTTGGGCAAGCTTTAATGACCAGTTTGTTGACAAGCTTTGTTGACCAGTCTATCATGTCCCCTTTTCTAATAAAGCTAAGGAAATATTTAAAATATTTTTTTAAAGTTGTTCGAATGACTTTATTATATAAATTGTTTACAAAGGGTACCTTATTATTATTATCTTAAATGAAAGGTCCAATGTAAATTTAAAATTGGACCTAATAAAATATTGATAGGCAAATGAGTCAAAAGCAATATTATATTAAAATACTGTTCTAGACACTTGTAAAATAAGTTTTGGATGGAAAATGAAAAAAATAATTATATTCCCTCAAAGAACCTATAAAAAATAGGTTTTGGGCTTAGGGGAAAGGTATTCTCAATAATTGATTTATTTGATTTATGCAATAGCTTAGACCTTGTGCTCATCTATTTGCTTTTGATGATGAGAACCCTTGGTGTGCAAGTGATCGGAGGATGTAAAGTGTAAACCCTTCTATTTTTAGATCGGTAGAGGAGGGAAACCCCCTTGTTTGTAGAGATGATTCTACTCAAGGATCACATTGGTGCTGAATGTTTCCAGTTTCAATTGGGTTTTGATGTGTATTGAAGATTTCCAAATTTTGAGGACATACCTTAGGTTCCAAAATTCTATTTGGTTTTGTGGGTTCTAGTTTGGTAAATTTTTTTTATGTTTATTTGTTTTGGATTTTTATCTTAATATAATTATTTGTTTGAATTTAGATTGTTGAAGATTATAAAGATTTCCATTGGTTGATTCAATGTAAGGGTTTATTGCTGAAATATCAAATCATTGCAGAGTTTTATTTAATGTCAAGTATTCTAGACGTACTACTTTGAGGATCTTAGATGTGACAAATATTAAATATTCTATCTGCTGTACACAACTAGTCTATTGCAATTGCTAGAAGTGGATTTTCATACAAATTAAGAGGGAATGCGTTTAGAAAGAAGTTGTTGTACCGTTCCAAAAATGAATTGCAGCCTTTGTTGAGGTATTAATATTTGTGGGAAGTTTTGTACCCTATTATGGGTGCTGTACAATATATTGTCTGCTGTTCTTCAGGCTATAGCAAATCATCATTTGATTAATTTCTAAATTGGTTTGTCTCAAGTATTGTTTGATATTTTGGATTGCTTGACTCATATTTCTGTTGGTTAGCATGTATTATCAAAATGATTTCTCTAGTTAGAAATTTCTATTTTGGCTCCTTGGAATTTTGTCAAACACTTTGCTTCTTCAACTGCTTGTTTTGATGTTTCCTTGGTGTTTGGATATATGTAATGATTTTATGAATGTAAATGACTCAAGGAAATGAAACTAATGACTGAAATGAAATTGCCATACAATGTGTTTCTGATTTTTCAATAATGAGGAATGACTGACAGAGAAATGCAAGCATAAAAGTCATCTACAGCAGGTAGTAATTTCTACAACACATGGCATGTAAACTCAGCTCCAACTTTAGTGGTTTCATTGACTGCAAATTGTTTACAATGCTGAGATGACCATGCAATTTTCTGAGTTTACATTCACTGACAAACAATGCCTAACAGACCCAGTTTCATGGAATGCATTTACAGTCATGTATGAGACACATTATGCATGCTATTTGAGAGATTCTAAACAAATCTGACTTCCCTTAGAACTGATTTTTCCCTGAAAGATGTGCAGAAATCTATATCAGGTTGTAATGAACTATGGTGGATATTGACCTCAACAAAAAGAGTCTGAAATATACTAAATGTCTGCTCAGAAGTTATTTGCAGACCTTACACAACATAGAAGTCATTCCAAAATTCTGAGATAGTGCATTTACATCCACCGAACTCATGACTCAAACTCATTTACCCAGATATGCATGACAAGACCCTTTGCAACATTAAAGAAATACTCAGAAATATTTTTCAGGCTGTAACAAAGCATAGAATGCAGTTTTCTGTATGTGTATTGTCTGATAGTTACATGACAACCCCAGTTTACAATGATATTCACTAAACCCTCTGTGATGACATTTAGAAGCATTTTCAAGTCCAAACACAACAGTTTAGAATGCAAAGAATGCCCAGACCTGAAGAGTTTACTCGTCCCACTCAAGAAGGAATTTGAATGACCATAGAAATCGCCCAGAAAGCTTGCAGCAGCAACAAATCCCTTTCTCAACAGTCGTTTCTCCTCTTGAGCAATACGTCCAGCTTTCTAACCTTGAGACGCCAGAGCTAAATCCTTTTATCAGCAGCCACGACCATGATTTGAGAGGAGAGAAACACGTTTCTTCTCTTGGAGTCGCGTTTTACTACTTGTCAGTTTCTTGAAGGTGCACAGCTTCTGATAAGGGTTCAAAAATACTTCGGTATTGGACACCTTGGGTTTCCACAATGGCCCATGCCTCCAACCTGCTTGAAACTTCTCACAAAATCGTCTCACTGAAGTCTCAAAATCTGGTAATTGGTGAATGCGAAAATCTGAACGTAGGTTGTTTTTCTTTTCCTTTTCAAAACCTTCAACTATTCCAAGCTAGGAGTGATGTTTCACACTCGAAACAATGGCAGCTAGGGTTTCTCAAACTCAAAACCAAGAGGCTCGAGCTTCTCCATGAAGAATAATGTTATTTCTAGAAGCTTTGAATGTTTTCTTTTCATCTCCTTTTGTATTTCTTTTTCCCTATTCAAAAATAAAGTGACTTTGCATATAGTTCTTTTTTTTTTTTTTTGAAATATTTCCTTTAGTCATTTTATAACATTTCATAAAGTCACTTTACAAAAATTGATTTAATTAATTACTTATATCACCTTTAAAGATTTAATTGAAACTTAGGCAATAAATAAGTAATTAAATAAACGATTCCCTCACCACGACATTTGCCTGTGGGAATTAAAAAGGCAACGCGACATCTAGTAAAGCTACTGAGGAGGGGACATTATAGTTAATTTTAGGCTAGCTGCAAACCATCATTTGATTACCTCTAAATTGGTTTGTCTTAACTATTGTTTGATATTCTGGATTTGTTAATCTATGTTTCTGTTTGGCATGTATTATCAAAAAGATTTCTCTAGTTAGAAATTGTGAGTGTTTAATTGATAATTCCATATATGATTCTATGTGGTTCTCTGCCAGAAATAATATAAATTTGCAATTAGTCTAGAAGGCTATGCTGCTAGTACATTAGTATATCAATTTCATTTCCAATTATTGCATACATTATAGAGTTGTGCAACTTACCACCAATAAGTTACCAAGTGTCCCAAACAAAGAAGCAAAAATGTCTAAATAATCGGGCATAAAAAAAATCCCAATTATACCCAATTTTTCACGAATTGGTTCTGTGGACGATTTTTTCCTCCAAAAAATCCCCCTTTAAAATAATTGTTGATTGCAATTTTCAATAATTTTTTCGCATTTCAATCACACAAAATCGCATCTGAAACCTTAACAATATCTCGCCAACATGTGAAACCATCAAAACCTATGAAATATTTAACGAATAATGCAATCGCACGATATTTTTAGGGCACAACTACAAACGGGAGCTTGCCTCGTAGTGACATGCATAGAAGGCATAACTAGTTGCAAACTTGTAGGGAGTCCGGAGGCGGTGCTGCATTTGAGTCAAAGGTAGGCAATTTTTTGTTGTAACATTGTTGCAAATACATTCTATAACTTTATGCGATATAAATAGTATTTACATAATATTCAACCAGTGCATACAAATAGATGAATAATTTATTAAATAAAATTTTCAATGTGCACATCACAAGGATCTTTCAATTTAAATATTTTGCCCTACTCTATCCTCATGTGCTTTCTAATTTTGTTTTCTTTATTATGGCAAAATACACCAAAATAAATTTCTCAACCCAAGAAACATTTGATAGATTTTATAGCAGTGTTCTAAAGCTGTTATAGATTTGACATTTTCATTATTGTTAAGTAATCATAAACACACATGGGTAAACCTGTTGAAGACACATCAGGCATGAGGCAAACACATAGATATACATAAGACCCGAAGCATACACATAAATACACGTAAGACACAAAGCATACACACAAATACACGTAAGACATTAAGGATACATGTGAAAGACACACATATAGAGATGCAATGTTGGCCCACTTGATTTTATTTTTCGATTTACCTAAGAAGAGGGCTGAATAGTTAAATTGAATGGCAGTTAAAGTGGTCTGTCCCATAGGCTGGCAGCTGCTTAAGACTCCTACACTAAATTATCATAGTTGAATTACCTGCTGCAAGTACTTGGCAAAATTGGGCAAAACTCGGAAATTAAAATTGCTTTAAACTTCACTAAAAACGCTTTTTTTTTGCAAAATTCGAAGATAAGATGCATCTAATGAGTCAATAAATGAGTACATATAAGAAACAAGCAGTATTTGATTGATTTGAAAGAAAATTGGATACAAAATGGCATCCTCATGTGGAATGTTCAATGTTCTGATATGATAATAGTCTGAAACAAAATGAAAATAGCAAATTGTTTTTGTAAAACTGAAAGTAAATACTAAATAAACATTAATGTATTTCAATTTTTACAAATTCACATGAATCACATCTTCCTCTTCCCATGTCTAGATCTTAGTAAGGGACCGGAAGAGGGTCTAATCGTAGGAGTCTGCTCCCATTGTACCTGTGGCTCAACCTCCATCCTAGATGTAGATCCTCTTGCAACTGCTGATGGTGGCACTGGAAATGACTCCTCCTCAGGGTCATCCTCAAGGTCGTCCAATGAGAATGCAAATCCACCCTCCTCCATTGCATGTCACTCTAAATCATAAATCTCATCCTCAGTAAATAATGGAGGCTGCTCCCCTCACCCTGTCCAATCACTGTATGGATCTATCTCATCCAAATCAATTGGATCATCATATGATATTTCCTCTACCTTTCTTTTCCGCAATCAAAGATTATATTGCACATAGACAAGGTCATTGAGCCATTTTTGAGTGAGTTTGTTCCTCTTCTTTGTGTGGATGGCCTCAAACAAACTCCAATTGCGCTCACAATTGGACGAACTACAAGGTTGGCTCAAGACACAGAGGGCAAATTTTTGAAGATTTGGGGTTTTCAACCCAATTTGTCCACCAAACATCTACAAAAAAACAAAAAAAGAGTTAGAAAATTGTAACTCGTAATTATCAATTTTTCATTTTTGTAACTTGTAAATTTCAAATTTATACCTAGTGGCAGCCTAGATATTGCTATCTTTGTCGGGTCTGAAGAGAAGAGTGCACCCCTTTTTTTCTCTATAACTCTAGAATTCATTAACAATGCAGTCTGCCCCATCAGGTGTGGATGTCATCCGTTGAATGCAAGTAGTGAGGCCCTCCATAACCTCTCCAATAGAATCTGCATAGGTACCTGAATGGACAAAACAGGGGTTCAAGAAGTACCCTGCTGCATGGATAGGTTGGTGGAGTTGATTGTTGCACCTCTTGTCAATAATCTCCCAAATGGGATCAAATTTGAAGTTGTCCCCTTTATAATAATTTCTAATAGCCTCTTTGGCCCTATCCATGGCCTCATAAATATACCCCATTGGGGTTTGATCCCCATCCACCAAGCGGAGCACTCTAACGAAGGGCTCTGACACCTACAATATAAATTTAAAAATGCAAAAAAAGATTAGAGTTACAATTTAGTAATTTACAAATTTACAATGAAAGACATTAACTTTAAGAAAAATGTTCAATTTGAATTTAGATTCAAACTCAAAGTTTTGAAGTTACCTTCACAATCTCTGTTGCTCTTTGTGCAAAAAGGGGCTCGAAGACACTGTTTTGAACTTTCTCCTTCTAGCTTTTTCGAATAAGGTGAGTCTACCTATGCTTGACTCACAAACATTTGTTTCAAAGCCACGTGCAATCTTTCAAGAATGCTTTGCAACATAAAGAAACCATTGCAAACGGTCAAGCACCGTCCTGCCTACCCAATTCTATCCCTTTGGTGTGCTCCCTCATCAAGTTGAGAACCCAAGGGTGATTGTAGATATATTTAGTGATCCTCCTTCCCTCCTCTACAATCGGTGTGACCCAATCTAATTTGCCTATGTCCTCCAAAAGAAGGTCAAGGACATGGGCAGCACATGGTGTCCAAAAAATTGTGTGGTGTTTCTCTTGGAGGATTCTTCTTGCTGCCACATATGCCGCTGCATTGTCAGTTACGATTTGCACCACATTTTCAAGCCCAACCTCCATGCACACTTGCTCCAACATTCTAGCCAAATTTTTTGCATTTTTTACTATGCTCGAGGCATCCACGGATTTCAAAAACACCACCTTATTTTTGCAAGAAACCAAAAAATTAATGATGGTACGATTTTTTCCATCCGTCCACCCATCAGAAAGAATAGTGCAGCCATATTTTTGCCATTCTTCTCTTTGTTCTTCTATCGCTGCCCTTGCTCTTTCAGTTGCATTAGGAAGCAACCTACAAGTACAAAGAGAATTGGTACACACTTAATTTGTAAACAAAAAAATAGCTTGCAATTAATCATAATTAAACTTAAAACATAACAAAGCACATAAATTAACTCCTCCCACCTCAAGTCTTTGCTCGGTTCCTTGTAGCCTTTCCCCAGAATCACAATGCGTCACCAAATTTTTCCAAAGTATGTGAGCTTGCCATTGAAAGGGATGTTGTTGGAAGTACCAAAATCGCACAAGCAACATCCGTGATGCTCATGCACTCTTATTCCACCTAGTTGCCTCTAAAGAAGGTTGTGCACCAAGTGTGTTTCTAGGCACAAAATAATCACCAATGTGTGAACCCGTAGGTGCTGATCCTAGTATTCTACTACTCGTAGATGAAGGGATGGAGGTGGTGGTGGGTTGCAGCGATTGCCTTCGCACATATGGACCACGAAGAGAGCCCACTATCCCTGCTACATCATCATCATCTGACAGTGACTCAAGGTTTACTGGAGCACCTTGAGAAGAAGCTATGGCAGCTTGCACTGTTGCTTTTTCCTTCGCTCTTTGCACCTTTTTTTCTTCTACAGCGGCAAGTATTGCATTCGTTTGTCTTTTTATTTCCTCATTGGTGTTTATGCAAGCCTTAGCATCATGTTTAGGGATGCCTACAAGGTGGTATTTGAGGCGATTGATGCCTCCGCGGTATACATTTTTACATCTAATGCAATACACTGATCTAGGTTCTGGTCCTTCATATGCATATTTCCAAGCAAGATCTCTAGCTCCTGTTGGACAAGTGCCTACATATTCCCCACTCCCCGGCATGGATGGGGCTAAGCCAGGGGTAGAAGCAGATTCAGAAGCCATTATCAATTAACCTACACACACAAAGTGAAAGCACAACTTGTTAGTTTTTTGATAGAAAATTTAAGAACAAGCTAAATTAGATTAAATCAAAATAGATTACTTTAAATTAGTAAAATCTAAACTAATCTAAGATTCTAAACATTTTCATCAAAAAAAAATTGGATTAAAAAAAAAATAATAAACTAGAGTTTCAAAAAAATGTGAACAAAATGTAAAAATCAGAAAATTACTTTAAATTAGTAACAAATTAAGCTAATATATGATTTTAAACATGTTTTCAACAAACAAGAAGAATCAAAATAAAAAAAATAACTAGGGTTTGAAGAAAATTTCAAAAAAATGAAAAAATCAGCAAAATATGTAAAAAAATCAGAAAAAAGTGTCACAAATTCTTGTTTTGATGAATCTAAATCTTCTTTTCAACAATGTAAATGTTCTAAATCTTCTTTTCAACAATATAAATCTATTTAAATCTATTTTACAGTTCATTCATGATGTTTTTAAAACATACAATCAACAAAAATGGAGAAAAAATAAAAAGAAAGAACAAGAAAAATCAGAAA
>VDFB02013675.1:0-16549 GCA_007258455.2 Sequoia sempervirens | reverse complement strand
ACAACTCTTCTTCTCTCTTTGAATGTGTAGGCTTTAGGTCTGAAGAAGATTGGGAGAAGTTTAAAGGTCAAATTTTCATTGTTATAATCAATCCCTACACCTTGACAACATACATAAACTTAGTTCTCTCGACACTTTACAAAGATCTGACTACAAGATAGAGGTAAAGAAGGATTTGATCTAACTCTAAAGGATTGTGAAATCAGATCTGCAATTTAGCTACCAGGACCTTGTCACCCTGGGTGACCTAATCCCCCATTTTTAGCCCCAAATTCAAGTTGCAAGTGCACAAAACTTTGTTCAATCTATTTCTGAAGTTTGAATTTGTTCGTGACTTTCTAGATTTGCTATTTTTTCATCAAAATAGTTACTTGCATCATTAGCTTAGTTAAATCATTACATTTCATCTTTAAATCCATTCCAAATTTGGTCAAGGGTAAGTTGACTCACCTTTCAAGTTGTAAGTCAGTCCTATGTCTTGTCCAAATCCATCAAACTCCCGCTACCTCAAACCCTTCAATGAAATATTATGGCAAAAACAACTAAAACCCTAAAATAAATCTCTAGGGTTTCACTTTTCCTTCATTTCACCAAACACAAGCAATAAATACAATGGTAACAAATATGCTTGAGTAGTTCCCAAGAAATAATAACAATAGCTGGAATCGTAACCCCTAGCTAGTTGCTAATACAACTAACAATCATACCTCAAAGGGTGAGCCCAAAGTAGTGGTTTACAATTTTTGGCCAAAATAGACATTGATTTTATTTTTTTAACTAAATCTTCACTTTCAGACACCTATAGCGGATAAACTGTGAGGAATTTGAAGATGATGGAAACTATAGTTTCATGACATTTTGTAGATTCTAAATATATTTTTTCTAAATTTTTTGGAATTATATTGCACTTTTTCCATCTCCCTCAAAACTAGTTTTTTTCAGAAAACAACATTTTTAAAAAGTGACGCTCACCGTATAACGCATAATTTTTTTCCATAAAGGATAAAATTCTAATTCTTTCAAATTTAGATTTGTAACTCTAATATCTAGTGCTTCCACTTGGTTAGATAGTTTTTTATTGAATATTTTTTCTTTAATCAAGTTTCGAAGTCAAACCAATTACAATTTAGACATAGCATGACCGTATAACGTGTAACTTTTTTTGTATGTATCAAAATTCAATTTATTTATTTGTTGGATTAGGACTTCAATATCTAGTGTACTCATATTTTTCAAATTTTTTTATAATCTTCTATTTTTCCACGTAGAACAAGCTTAATTTTCGATGAAAACCTACATTCACAAGAAATAAAAAATAAAAATAATAATAAAATTTAATTTAATTAAAATTATACTTTTTCAAAGCTTATAATAAGAACTACATACTTACAAAAAATAAAAATTTAAATGAATTCATTTGATCCCCAAAAGGTTAATCAAAAGTGGTTTTATCAACATTTTGATAGGTTTGAAGGAGACTCCATTATAGGTATGGTTTAAAACTAGTGGGGTTCTATCTAAGGGGGCTTGGTATAAGGTGGTTTGATCAAACCCTATTCAATTGGAATCCTTTAAATACAAATTTTCAAGGCTTAAATCATTATATTTTCTAAAAATATGTGTAGCAAAAATCAGGATCTCTCAAAAAGTGTAAACCACTATTGTGGTAGCACCCATAAAAAAATATACATACTCATTATAACATCTAAACCTTATGCCATCAATATATTCAACCCAATTAAAAATTTGATTATAAATCCATGTACATGTACACTATCTTATATAAATGATTTTTAAGATAACAACACGTAAACATATGAGAAAGGACCTCAAGACCCTCAACTTATCATAGTATAATCAGAAAATCTAACAAAGGTCATGTATACAAATTAAAACTCCCACTACATGGATAATGTCAAATATGAAAATGACTAAGGCACCCAAAGATCCACTAATAAAACTCACATAGAAGGTGTAATCAATATCATCAATAACATTTAGTATTATGAAACACCCACAAAGATATGCAAAACCTACAAATTTAAAACTATTGAAATATGACTCTCACCACACTAATCTCCATAGCTCTCCCAAATTCTCCACACTCAACAAATGAAAGAGTTTAAAGATCCTCCATGTTGTTACTAAAAATAATGAAGTATGGATGAAATGATCTTTCGATGGATTGGTAACTCCTTTTGTGGGTATACTTCGGTGAACGTGGTCACTCTGGCTAAATCCAGGTTAGTCTTCACCCAATTTTTTGTTAATGTTGCCATTTACAAGGCTCTCCCCAACTTTATAACTCTAAAATCTAAATCGGGAAAATGGACCTAGGCCCTTGTTTATGAAAATGCCACCTTTTTTTGTCAAATATGTGGTAAAAAGGGTCATGTTATTATGGACTGCAAAGCCCCAATGCCAAAGGAACCCTTGTCAAAAGGGAAAAGCTCATCCTGTTCTTTTGGGGAGAGGGAAACACAGTTACTCCCTAGCTCTAGTATTGCTCAGGAGAACACTACATCCATGGAGATGGATGATTATCCATTTATTGATGGTCTGTATGAGATGATGAAATCCCCTAACCCTAGAGCTAAGAAGAATACTAATGGTGACAAATGGGAGAAGTCCCCTGGCTTCCTAGAGAAATCTCACCACTCAGGGATTTGGGTCTGTCTCCTCTTGTTTTAGCTTTTGGGGTGGAAGGTAAAATTGTCGTCACTCCCTTGTCATTTCTTGGCATGGAATTTCGGAACAAGAATGTTGAGACTAATGTTTCCAACCATCATAATGGTGTGGTTGTGGAGGAATCGGTTGTTACAGTGCTACAATAGTTGGAGATATGGGTAGTTACCCCAACAAAGTCTAGGAAGGAGACTAATATCTCGTGCATTTTCTCCTCCCAGCCATCTGGTGTGATGACCTCATGGGGGAAGTCACTAAATCTATTATTCTCTCTCTGGACTCTAAAATATCTTCCTCTAAATCTCATATTGGAGGGAATAGCATTGATGATTGGCAGAATCAAAGAAGAAGACAAGAAACAATAAAGTTGATGTGGGAATAGATAATAGAGTTGGAAGACCCTCAGAGAGATTGTCAAGACACAAAGCTACAACTAGGGATATTTCCAGTGGACAGCAATCAACCCTTGATTCTACCCATCATAATAGAAAATGAGGTTCCTCTCATGGAACATGCGGGAGATGAATAGTCTCCAAAAACAATTTTCTCTCATACAATATATTATGCATCTTAAAATTGATGTCCTTCTATAAGAAGTTAAGATGACTTACTAGACTTTCTCCTCAACAACTAACAAACTTTGGTTGGGCTCCTTATTCTATAGTGAGGCAAACAGTGCTTCTTAAGGAATTGCTACTATGTGGAACTCTACTAAGATTGATGGGGAATCCTATGTGTTTTCTCATAGCTACCTTGTTGTGACCCTCAAAGATGATAATTACACCTGGTATCTATTTAATATCTATGCCCCTAATACTCATGGAGGAAGGAAAAGTTTGTGGGAAGAAGTTCTATCTTTAATTCTTGAGGATAAAAATGCCTTGTACATGGTGGTTGGTGACTTTAACTCCACTTTATTCCCTTTAGAGAAGCTTGGTGGCCTTATGGACTATAGTGATAGCATGAGTGACCTCTTGGACTTCATTAGTAGGTCTAGGTTGTTTGACTTGGAGTTGTAGGGTAATCCTTTCACTTGGTCTAACAATAAAAAAGGTAACCATCTCATTCAGGTTTGTTTGGATAGAGTGCTAGTCTCCGTGGGTTGGGATTTTGGAAGCAATACCTCCCTTAAGGCCCTCCCTAGGATTGTTTATGATCATAGCCCAATTCTACTCCAATGGATGAATAGGCCTTTCCTTGGCCCCCACCCCTTTAGATTTGAGATCATGTGGATGTCACATCAAGATTTCATAAACTGCATAAAAATTTGGTGGAGCTATCTAATTCAAGGGTTAGCTATGTACATAATCTCCCAAAAACTAGATCTCATTAAAAAGGAAGTTAAAGGGTGGTCTAGATCTACCTTTGGGGACATTTTTTAAACAAAAAAAGGAGATTGGGATTAAGCTTGACAACATCCAAAATCTAGTGGTCAAGGGAAATCCCCTACATTCTTTGCATGAGGAAGAAGAAATTTGGAGGAGGAAGTGGAAAGATAACTCAAGTAAGGAAGAAATATACTAGAAACAGAGGTCCAAAATTCAATGGCTAAAGGAGGGTGATAGGAATTCAATTTTTTTCCATAGGATGACTAGTAGGCACAAGAAAAGAAACATCATTAAAATTTTATTGAATGCAGCCAATCAAGAGGTGATAGATGAAGAGAAAATTAGGGAAATAGTTGAATGTTATTTTAGACATATTTACTTGGAAAATGGCAGTTGCCTCTCCACTAACGTGCATGATAGACTCTTGAGTCACCTCCCTTCTATTGTTAGTGAGGAGGATAATATGCAACTCCTTGCCCCTATTACTAAGGAAGAAGTTAACTTGGAAATGTTTGCTATGGGCGCCTATTAAGTCCCCAGGCTAGATGGGTTCCCCCTTGCTTTCTTTCCAGAGTATTGGAACATTGTCAACTATGATTTGACTGTGGCAGCTAGATAATTTTTTAGAACCAAAAAACTACTAAAAAAGTTGAATAATACCTACATTGTTTTAGTTCCTAAAATCCAAGACCCGAAGTGTATGGCTAACTTTATCCCTATAAGTCTATGCAATACTGTTTACAAGATTTTCTCTAGAGTTTTGGTCAATAGACTAAAGCCACTCTTGGACAAGATCATCAGTAGGTGCCAAAATGGATTTGTTTTGAGAAGACAAATCCTTGATGCTGCTATTATGACCTATGAAATCATCCACTCAATGGAAAAAAGCAAGAACCAAGGTATAGCTTTCAAGTTGGACATTTTTAAGGCATATGATAGGGTTAGATGGAAATTTATGTACTCGGTTCTCTCTAAATTTGGCTTCAATGATAAATTAATTGGGATTGTCTGAGAATGTATTGAGTTGGTCCACTATCTATCTTGGTCAATGGGATACCTTGGGGATTCTTTAAAGTTGGAAAAGGCATTAGGTAAGGTGATCCTCTATCACCCTATCTTTTCATTATGGTTGTTGAAGTTCTTAGTAGGAAATTTATGTATCTCTTACATTTGGGGAGGATTCAGGGAATCAAAGTTGCCTCTATGCTCCCCCCTCAATTCTACAACAATTTGCGGATGACACTTTTCTTTTTGGAAATTCTTCAGTGGTTGAAGCTAGAGAATGGAAAGGCCTCGTTCATGATTATGCCAATACCTCTGGGCAATGTATCAATTATCAAAAAAGTAGTATCTATATCTTCAACACCAAGGTTGACTTGCAAGCTAAGATATTTTCTATCCTAGGCTATCAAAGTGCTTCTCTACCAAGAACCTACCTTGGCCTTCCCCTCATTGTGAAGGAGGCTACTTCAGTTTTTTGGAATAATATCTTGGAAAGGATGCAAAAGAAGCTTGCGGTTTGGAAGGGTAAGTTTATCAGTATTGTTGGTAAACTGTAATTTCTCTTGGCCTCTCTCCAAGGGATCCTAGTCTATTTCCTCTCTCTCTTCAAAATCATAGGTTCCATGGAAGAAAAACTTGAAAGAATCCAAAGGACCTTCCTATGGACTGGTGATGAAGAGAAAAAAAGATTGGCTCTAGTTAATTGGAACATTGTTTGTCATCCTAAATGTCAACGGGGTTTAGGGATTAGAAAGATAACCAATTTAAACAAGGCCCTCATTTCCAAAATAGGTTGGTTTCTTGTGGGTGGTAATGTTGACTGGTGAACATCATGAGGGATAAGTATCTTAATCAAGGTTGTTTTTCTAGAGCTCTTGATATGAATGGCCTCCCCTTTGGGTCAAAAATATGGAACGACATCCTCAAGTGCAGATCGCTTTTGAAGGAAGGTCTTAAATGACAAGTTGGAAATGGGAGATTAATAAGATTTTGGGAGGACTGTTGGATTGGGGAAAAACCTCTTGCTAACAACAATTTCAATATTTTAAGGGAGTGGGCTATACCCTTCTTTGGCACTTTCATTGTTGATTATATTTCCCCCAGAGGGAAATGGAAAAACCTGGAGCATAGTTTTTTAGACAAACCTGATCTTCTTCCTAAGGATGTGGAGCTCCAAGCTCTAATAAATAAGGTGAGACTTCCTCCTTTTCCCAAGGAGGACAAGTTATGCTAGACAAAAAATCACATAGGGGCCTTTTCAGTTAAGTCTACTTACCATATGTTATTAAAATTTGAAGGTGATGAAAATTGTTGGAAGAGGGTTTGGAACCCCTAGCTCATCCCAAAGATCAACTTCTTTTGGTTGGCTTCTATTCATGGAAAAAATTTAACTCTAGACAACCTTGTTAAAAGGGGGTTTCAATTTCCCAACTGGTGTACTCTTTGTAAACAAGATGTTGAGACTATCTCCCATCTTTTCATCCATGATCAATTTGCTTCCCAAGTTCAGAAAAATTTCCTTTAGATGCTCAACATCCAATGGGTGTTTCACAGGGATTTTCAACATTTTTTTATCACCTGGAGGTGCCCTTCTAACCACCCCCTTTTCAAATAGATTTGATAGAAAAATTTTCCTCATATTTGTTGGTGTCTGTGGAAAGAGAGGAACAACAAGATTTTTAGAGATAAAGAGAGTAGTATTGATAGTGTGTTTATAACCCTTAGTAAACTCCTATTGGACAATATCTTTGTTTGTAGGTGGAAGACTCCTAGTAGACCCCCAACTGGTTGGGACAATGTAATTACTTGAATATGGAAACTTCCTAGGGACTTCCACAGGTTTGACAATTCTAAGAAGGTTTCTAGATTTAATACGAAGTGGAAATCTCCTAAACCACCATGGTTTAAGTTAAATTTTTGATGGGGCAACCAGAGTTGGGAATGCGGCTGGGGGTGATATCATTAGGTACCATAATGGTTGTTTGATTGTTTCCTACTCAGGGAATTTTATAGAACACACAAGTAATCAAGTGGAAGGTATGGCGCTTCTATGGGGCCTTAAGTTTGTGTTGTCGATCAGTGTCTGAACCTTGGAAATTAAAGGTGGATCTTGATTGATAATTGAAGCCATGAAAGGCACAATGACTTATGGATGGTTAATCCAAGGGATAATTGAGGACATCAGGTCTCTCATTACTGGCTTGGAGGAGTTCACTATTCAGCATGTCTTCAGGGAAGGAAATGTGGCTGCTAACAATTTGGTAGCTATGGGGATTGACCTTGATGGACTGCGGTGTTGGAGGAAGGATGGATCATTACCTCTTTCTACATTTTCCCTCATGAGGAATGACTCTAACTTTGTTCACCATGGTTGCTAAAAAATTATATTTTTTTCCCTAGTGTGGAGGTTACTAACTTTAGTTAGTGGTACTGGCAGGCTTTTAAATTTTAAAAATTGGTCATTGTACGGGAAGGCCTATGGGAAGGAAAGGCCATGTGGCAAGTACATTATTTGTTGGGATGCCACCGTGTCTTTTCATGATGGTTTGAATGGTCAAATGGCTCATTATTTTTTGAGCCCCTTTAATTTTTGTGACATTTCCATCAGCCTCGTAGATTTTTTAAATCCTTTGTGACGTCTAGATTTATTATCATCCTCATTTCCTTTCATTCCATGGATGTCTCTCATTAGGGAACTACCAGGGTTGAGTTGGTTATAGGGAGTGACACTTATTGCCTTAATTGTGTGATTTTCTAGTCTTTATTTGGCTATCTTTTTCCTATGGTTGTTTATACTTTGGGGTTTTATTATAACTGCTCTGCAACTCGCTTTCCTTCCGCATAACATTACCTTGGCTTACCACCATTTTCTCGTTGGTATAATGGGTGGAGATCATTTGTGCGTCGATCCAAAAAAATTTGATGAATGGAGGATGGATGACACCGTCTGGCATACTTGTAGAGAGGGTGGAATTTCCTAGCTCATGAAATGCATGTCAAGGTTTGACGAAAGTCTTTCCAAGAAATTTTTCACCTCTTGCGAGGCCAAAAGAGTGACTATGGGGAGTATTTCCTATGAGGTGAGTGATGAATTTATTGTTAAATCCACTAGCCTGGCAATGGATGGTGAAAATGGAAGAAAACGAGCAAATTTGTTGACCAAACTAGCCTCAACCAATTCTTTTGTGGGGATGAAAATCATGTCAAACTCCATGGTGGCTATGATTGTGAGGCACTTCCTGAGCCCTGAGACAAAATTTGCATGTGGTCATGATGAAATAATTCATGCTCAAGGGGAGATTTGGTGTGTATTATTATTATCATTTTTCTTTTCTCAATCACCTTAGAAATCATAGCAATATTTTAATTTCATTTTTTCTTTTGCACTCTCTAGAAAATATGGTGAATGATGTGGTTGAGGCCATGAATCTAGGTAGGAATTTTACCATTATACATCAAGGGCTCATGTTTAGGTTGTACCATTTTCACCTTGCCCTCTACCCCCCTCAGCGCATTATTATTGAAGAATCCCCTGCCTCTTCTAACTCACCATCTACTAGTATTATGGATACCCCTGGCCCCAACAAGAAAAAGTGTATCAAAAACTTTTCTTTGAAAGCCCCTCCCGAGGACACATTCCCTAATACAGGGACTATCATTAAGAAAAAGGATAAGAAATGCAATTATCCTACCGCCAAAATTAAATTCAAAGCTTCTAAGAAAACCAAATTTAGATTGCAGCAAATTGACTTGGACATTGAAATTACTGAGGAAACTAGTACTCCTTGAAGTTCCACTAGATTGGTTACCAAGAAAGAGAAAGAGAAGAGCTCTAAGGAGGTCTTTGATTCAGAGGATAGTGGGGATAGTGAAAATAAGAGCAAGGAGGTGAAGGTTGTGGAGGAGGAATCCCTTTCTACTGCTAGCACTCCTCCCATGTCTCTAAAAATTTAAAAGGGTTCTGCATGCAGTGATCATCATGGAAAAAAATAGGCCCTTAAGTGGTAAAAGTTTAGAAAAATCGAGTTAGGAAATTGAAGTAAAAATTTGACTAATTTATCTATATTATTTCAAAAATATGTAAGAATAGAATCTGTAGCAAATTGAATATAGTTTCTAAACTACTAGGTTTATTTATTTCTAAAATCTATTTGGTGAAAATTTAAAATTTCAATGCAGCAGCCTTAAATTTTAAGGAAAAATAAGTAGTTGTCCTGTCTAACCACCTAACCACAATAAAATGATAATATTTTTTATAATATTTTAGATATAAGTAGAGGACTCTCACTTTCGATGTGATGCATATTTTTTAATTTTTTCCAAGTAAATAATTAATTATGATTTTTTATTACAACTTTTAAAAATATAAAAACTCATATGTCCGAACCTTAACTTGGTCAAAACTTCATGAAATTCAAATTTACTTTTAAATCCTATATTATGCAAAGCATAGAATGTGACACATGTTTTGATTCAAAATGTGATACCATTTGAAAGCTATAGATTTTTTTCAATCATCTTATCAATCGGAATTTAGTCGCAATTCAAATAGAAATGAATAATAATTATTTATTAAATTCAAAGTAAAGCATAATTTATATTGGTGGAAAGTGGAGAATCTCCTTTAAAAACCCTTTTCATTTCATCAATTTTGTGTAAAAAAAATTTGTCAACCACATTCCCTACACATATGCATCATATCACCCACTTTGGCCCATCTGATCCTCAAGCATACCCTTCTTTGGGTCCTTCCATTATTAGGACCAAGGAGGTTAGGCAATGACCTTGAATATCATGGAGGGTAAGGCCCCCATGGAGGAAGCTTGCAGCAAGCAGGATTCCATCTGGGAGGAGGTTGACAAACTTAAAAATAAAATGGAAAACCTGGAGAAAAGAATTCATGACGTAACCAGCTTCACTCTGAAGATTATGTATAGATCTGCCACCACTATGTACCTATTACAAAAGGATAATTCTATGGACAAGGCTAAGGATGGCGTTGTCTATAAAGAACTTCTTAAGTTCCTCACTAAAGACTAGGTTACCATTACTCTGATCAAACCATGCAATGAAAAGAAGGATGTAGGATGTTCGACAGTTTGGTTGGGACTGGCCTTACTGGCCAATGTTCTTTTTTAATTTTTCTACAGTTAATTCTATGGTTTATATGTTTTATTCTGACTAGTATAACCCCTAGTGGTTCTCAGTTAAAAATATTTTAATTATGGTTTCGTGATGGACATTAGTATTAGTGGACTTAATGGTTCAGTGAGATACACTTTTTATTTTGTTGATGCTATGTGTTGGATGGTTAGATTTTCCATGGTGCTTATTGGTTCTATGATTACTCTGCTAGTGTTTTTGGCTGTGGTTTTTGATATATATGTTTAAGGTGACAGTGTTGGTGTTTTGACCTTGCTGTTTGTGTTTTGTTGATGTATATTTTATTGACGATGGCCTTCTAGGCTTTATACTAAAGGGACAACACCCTAGTTTTTTTTTTCTTATATCAAAAACAATAAACATAGTGATCATAATAGCTTCACACAAACCTCAACTCCAATGGCATGCAAATATGAACATCTAGGAAGTAGCCATAGAACAAAGAGAGAAAACCTACAAATTAAAAAATGTAGCTTGCCCTTCTACCAACATCTCTAAGTGCTCAATCTATGTAAAGTATGGTCTCCTTCATAAAACCTAAAATAGAAAATAATTATGAACTTTCAACCATAGACCAACCAAGATTTAAGCCTCTCAAAGAAAATAAATATCAAACCAAATAATTCATTCCTAAAACCAAGGGAATAAGCTTAAAACCATCCTCTGCACTTTTTAAATAATCCCTCTTAACCTAACATTCATAGCTCAAGGGTCATCCCCATGATTAGATAAAGAGAACAATTTATACCAAAAAATCCTCAAATAAGCTCTTTAGAAATATGCATAGCTCAAGACTCGTTCCCATGATATATATATTTTTGAAAAAAAGGCATGTGATACCTATCAAATGATTAATAGCTAAGAGGACCAAGAGTAGGGAATGTGATTTCTCCTCTAGGATGCACTAAGCCACCATGACTCATTTCAAGAATAATCTCCTCAATATGTCCTTGTTGAACTCATGTCCAACCTAAGTGTAGGATCCTTGGTCTTCCTATTGAAACCTCATGAAAGACTATCTCAACATATGATCTCCAAGAACAAGAGATCTCCTAACCTTGACCAAATCTTGTAAGGAAGCTAAGGTAGTGGAAAAACTTCCTACACTAATCTTGAGAGGAGAATAATGCAAAAAAATTATAGATATTTATAGTTACGGAAACTTAAACAAAAATAAACACAAATATCATGCATACCACACCACAGTGATTTACATGGGGAAAACCCTTTCAGAAGAGATCCAGAGGCCCAATATATTATTCAAAAATCACAAAGATTACAATATACTTATAGAGAAAGCTTCTCACAGGAGTATCACCAACTAGAGATCTAGAGGCAACATGACCACTATCAGACTCTTAGAATACATCACAATACATAGTTGCAATATAACACCCTCATAAAATAGGGTTTCCTTCTAGGGAAAGACAAGCCGACAAAATATTGATCATTGGATCTAAGACCTAATGACGAATTGGCCATATTTACAATAATAAAATATACATAAAATGTGGCTTTTAGGGCCTTCCCTCCAACCCCCATTGATATGCACTACCCCTAGACCCCCATCCAGGGGGGATGAGCCCCCTGAAACCCTCATAGGGAGGGTACCCCCTTGCACCCCCCACACTGACGTATCAATAGTACCAAGTATGTATTTGCAAGGTTAAGACATATTTTCCTAACAAATATCCCATTTATCGAACACCTTACAAAAGCAACAAGAGGGTGTAAAAACATCATCTCTTAATTGCTAGGGGTCTAGAGGCCCATAGTCTTTGAACACCATCTAAACTTCTTTTTGCTCATAGGTTTAGTTAAAAAATCAGCAACATTCATCAAAGTCTTTTCCTTAATCAACTTCACCTTGCCATCTTTGGCCATATCTCTAACAAAATGATACTATACATCAATGTGCTTGGTCCTAGCATGAAATTTTGGCTTCTTGACTAGACATATCGCACTCAGACTATCACAATAAATTGTAACTACACCTTTTTTTATTCCAATATCTAATCATAGTCTCTTAAGCCAAACAACTTCTTTACAAGCATGAGTCGCTTCCATATGTAAGGAAGCTAAGGTAGCATAACAACTTCCTAGACTAATCTTGAGAGGAGAATAATGCAAAACTTCACAAATATTTAACAATTACATAAACTTAAAAAGAATAAACATAAATATCATGCATACCATGACATAGTGATTTACATGGGGAAAACCCTTTCGAGAGAAACACTCCACACTCTAAAAGTCACCCAATATATTATATAGAAATCACAAATATTACAATATACTTGTAGAGAAAGCTTCTCATAGGAGTATCAATACCAAAGATCAAGAGACAAAATGATCGCTATCAAACTCTCAGAAAACATAACACTACCACAGTCATGATATAATGCCCTCATAAAATAGAGTTACATTCTACCTAAAAAGACAGGTCAACAAAATATTTTCCATTAGATTGAAAACCTAATAAAAAATGGTTCATATTTACAATATATCATTATTTAATGTATGTTGTCCATTTAGGATTTTTTGTTAACACACTCACATTTCGCTCTGTGCTACCAATGTGTACACCTATTGGTGTAACTAGGATATATATATAAATATGTATACATCCTAGCAACAATAAACCTTATATAATTGCAACGTTGAGAAACATTTTCCCAAAAATTATCCCACTTTTCAAACTCCTTGCAAGAGAAAAATGAGGATGTAAACATCGTCTCTTTAATTTCTAGGGGCCGAAAGGCCCATAGTCTCTGAACACCATCTGAACTTCTTTGTGCTCACAGGCTTAGTTAAAGAATCAACAACATTCATCAAATTCTCTACATTAACCAGGTTCACCTTGCCATCTTCAACCATATTTCTATCAAAATGATATTGTGCATCAATGTGCTTGGTCCTAGCATGAAATTTGGGCTTCTTAGCTAAACATATCACACTTTGACTATCACAATAAATTGTCTCTACACCTTGTTTTATTCCAATATATGAACATAGTCTCTTAAGACAAATGGATTATTTACAAGCATGAGTAGCTACCATATACTCTACTTCGATATTGGACAAAGCAACCACAACCTATCACTTACTCATCCATCTAATCACACCACCAAATATAGTAAACACATAGGAACTGTTGGATCGTCTACTAACAACATCCCCTGCCTAGTATGAATCCACATAACCATGTATATGAAGAGAAATATTATCTTCAGTCATAATACTATGATAACACAATGAATAATCTGAGGTACCACAAAAATATCTTAAGACTCTTTTAACTGCATCCCAAAGAACTCTACCAGGATTAGATATATATCTGGAAAGAACTCCCACTGCTTGGGAAATTTCTGGTCTTGTAAAAACCATAGCATACATTAAAATTCCAACTATACTCTGGTAAGACACTTTTCTCATGTCTTCCATCTCTAATGGAGATGTTGGACAATTTGAAATAGATAACTTTGTTCCAACTAAAAAGCGAACACCCAATGGTCTATAGTCCTGCATGTTAAATCTCTATAAAATTGAATTGACATACTTACTTTGGACAAGCCATAGCTTTCTGTTTACTTTGTCTTTTTTAATTTCCATCCCAATAATGTGTCTAGTTGCACCAAGATCTTTCATTTCAAATTTAGAAGTAAGTTGAGATTTTAGTTCTGAAACGATATTTTTCCCTTTGCCAATAATAACAGATCATCAACATATAATGCAATAAATAGGAAACAATCACCATTAGTTTTAGAATAAACACAATGATCTGATTTAGAACACTCAAATCCCAAACTCAACACATATGTATCAAATTTTTGGCACCACATCCTAGGACTCTGCTTTAAGCCATACAAATATTTCTTCAATTTGCAAACCAACTTACTTTTACCTTTCACCATGCAATGCTTTGGATATCTCATATAAATTTCTTCCTCCAACTCATCATGAAGGAAAGCAACATTCACATCCATTTTCTCAACCTCTAAATCATAACTACCAACAATAGAAATCAAAAATCTAATGGATGTCATTTTTGCAACAAGAGAAAATATCTCACCATAATCAACACCCTCAGCTTGAGAGTAACCCTTCACAACCAACCTTGCTTTGTAATTCTCAATACCTCCATCTAAACCAATCTTTTTCTTGAACACCCATTTGTAACCAACAGGATTTCATCCTTTAGAAAATGGTACAAGATCCCATGTATGATTCTTTTTCAAAGATGTCATTTCTTTATCCATAGCAATCTTTCAGGATTTTTCATCATTCATACATAGTGTCTCTTCTACAGATCTAGGCTCATCCATGTTAGTATTCAAAACAAAAATACATCTCCAATCATTATGTGAATAGCTTTCAGGTGGTTTTCTATGTCCTGTAGACCTACAAAAAAGATGAGTTGGAGGTTCTTCCTCCTCTTTTGAAGATGCAAAGCTAGATGAGTTCTCCTCAACTTATTGTCTATCCATGGGCCTCGATTCAACTTTCTTAGGTGTATAGAAGGAAATTGAATCACATCTTCCTATTTATTTTTTTCTAGCTACAATGTAATAGAAGAAGGATTAGTTTCTCTAAATATCACACTTCTACTATATATTACCTTTTGTACAATAGGATCCAAAGCTTGTATCCTTTCACACCATAACTATATCTGATGAAGATAGATTTCATAGCCTTATTCTCCAACTTTTTTCACTTCTCCTTTGGCACATGCGCATATGCCTCACAACAAAAAACTCTAAGATATCTTAATGGAGGCTCGTGACCCAACCATGCCTCTATAGGCATCTTATCAACAAGAGCTGATGTAGAAAACCTATTAATATGCCTCGCAACAAAAAAATCTAAGATTTCTTAATGAAAAATTATGACCCAACCATGCCTCTATAGGTGTATTATCAACAAGAGATGATGTAGGAGACCTATTAATCAGGTAAAAGGTAGTGGTAATAGCTTTAGCTAAAAACCTTTTTTCTAGACCAGCACCACTCAGCATATTCCTAGACTTCTCCATCAGTGGACCATGTTCATTCTTTCTGCAACTCTATTCTCTTGTGGAGAACAAAGAGTTATCTACTGTCTATGAATACCACAATATTTATAAAATCTATCAAAATAATTAGACCAAAATTCACCGCTATTATCAGTCCTCAAACATTTTGTTTTCTTTCCAGTCTGCAACTCAACCATTGCTTTAAATTCTTTAAATCAATTGAAAACTTTAGATTCACTCTTTAGAAAATATACCCATGTCCTTCTACTATAATCATCAATAAATGAAACATAATATGTGGATTTACCAATACAAGGAACATCTACAGGACCACACAAATCATAATGAATAAGATCCAATACACCACAAGGTTTATGACAACTCGAGTAAAAATGAACACGGTTTTGTTTTCCATAAATGCAATGCTCACATAAATTGAGATTCAAGATTACTGTCGGACAAGAGCCTTCAACAAGGTTTTATTTTTTCAAGGTCCTTAGACCCTTTTTCGAATGTGGCCAAGTCTTTGGTGCCATAAGATAATTTTCTCTACAGGTAGCTTTGATTCAAAAGAAAGAGCACCTTTGGGTACCCAAAATCCATGACCATCTACTGAAGGTGAAACCCTCACTTCTTCCACAAACTTTCTTTTCATAGAAGTACTATTGCACTCAACAATGCATGCATCAAGTTTATACAATGTGTCATATCTGAAACTTCTAGAAATCACCATAGCACCTCTAACCATCTTGCATCTTGCATCAGAAAATACTACTTGCACACCCACATCTATTAGTTTGCTCATAGATAACAAATTTTGTGCTAGTCTAGGGATATGCAACATACCATTAATCATTTTTATTCTACCATCAGGAAACCTAATTTTAACTTTACCATGACCAACAATATTTAATAAGAATCATAACCCAAGTAGAACTTACCTCCATCAAATTATTCATATTCATAAAACCAATCTCTATTAAAGGTCATATAAAAATATGCACCTGAGTCAATTAACCATGCATCATTATCTGTAGGAGTTTCCAAAGTTGTAATGAATGTGTCACCATCTTCCTTCTTAGACTTAGAATCATAATAAAATCTCTTCTTTTTCTTCCTCTTCTCTTCTTTGCATTCCTTACGAACATGTTCAGTCTTATCACAGTTCCAACAAATAACTTTGGACTTTCCAGGAGATTTAGATCTCCCCTTGGACTTGGATTTGTCATGCTTTCCATTCTTCTTTCCTTTTTCCTTAGGTATTCCATGAACATTTAGGGCCTCCTTGGTAGTGATGGATACCTTCCTCCTCATCTCTTCAAAAAGAAAAGAACCCAACACATCTTCAGTCTTCAAAATA
>VDFB02013674.1:0-23563 GCA_007258455.2 Sequoia sempervirens | reverse complement strand
TTGGAGTCTTATATTGGTGAGTTCCAGAAGCTCTCGGTTATGGTTACCGGAATCTCAGAGAGGAGACTTGTCATTCTATTTGTAGAAGGTCTCCATGAGCCAATGAAAGGTTGGATCAAGGCATTCGATCCACCTACCCTGCGCGAAGCTATGAGAAAGGCTCGTAGCATGGAACTTACAGCTTCACGTGGTAAGTTCACTTCAAATGCAGAAGCATCTTCATCCTATAGTGATAGCAAATCAAAACCTAAGGAATCAGAAAATATTGATGAAAAGAGGAAGTTTGCAGCTCCTTTGGACCGAGAGACAATCAATGATTTGCGTAGGAGGAAGCTATGTTTCTTTTGCAAAGCTCCTTATGACCAAAACCACAATTGTCCTCTTAAGCCTAAGGGTACAAATAGACAAACAGAGTGGTTTTATGAGGATTATGACCTTGCTGATTTAACGGACCAGCAAGCTGGTTTTAAGGATGGGAGTATGCGATCTATCATTCTCGTCAACGAAAAAGGTGAGAAGATAGAACCGAAGATTCTAGAGGAGCATGAGATGTTTCAGGAGGATTATCATTTTGATTCTAGTCCCATGGGATCAGAGGGGTTTGATTGGGATCAGTACAGTTATGAGGCTCAGTTAGTACAAAATCCTCTTTATGAGACAGATGCTACATCTTCTTGTGATAATCCGCTCTTTGAGTTGGATGCTGATTCTACTCTTGATCCTGATTTAGGCAAGAGCGTTGATCATAGTATTGGAGATTCTGTCAGTGCATCGAGATTTCAGACAGAGCTCGTTGAGGAGTTTTCCAGTGTGTACCTGGTTAGGAGTCTACACAGTTTCACTTTCAGTCATCATGTACATGACCTGTTCCAGATGCACAATTTTGGTATGCATGTGTTAGATATGTTGGATGATAGCATATCTCAAGCGGTTCTAGGGAGCAAGTGTTGTCACGGGTTTGACTTCGTTTTCGCGAGCTCCTTTTCTCTCCCCGCGGACAAATGGTGTTGAGATTGGACAGGTATGATGATGATCCAGCTTTGATTAGATTTTGGAGTTACAAGAGATAGTTGATGACAAGAGGGATTTCACAAAGACTCATCCTGATCCCGTAGAAAGTGGTTGATCCTTTTGTTGTTGAGGATTAAGCCATGGACAAGCAATTTCGTGGAGGGCGATCAGAATGTCCCCGCTTCAAAGATGATCTTGTTTCAATAGCCTTTTATTGTAATCCTGCATGTCGTCGGATAGATGGTCACATTTAATTCCGGAGAAACATCGGTTCTTTTGTTTTCAGCGACGTTGATTGATCACAAATGTAGCCGCTTTCAGCATTCCAGAGTTCACGTTCTCGACGCAGTAGATTATCCTGAGTTTTGAGCATATTACGGAATTTTAAGTGATTAAGTTAATTTATTAACTTAAACGCCTTTTTATTAAAGTCACATTGACTTTAATTATATTTTATATCACTTAAATTATTCAAAGGGGGATTTAATATTTTAAATGACTTAAAATATTAAAAAGTGTGCTCAAAGAATTAAGTCTTAAACTATGGAGAAGACTTAATTAAAAATTAAAAGATTTTAATGATGCAAAAGGCCGTACTTTTCTTGAAATGCGTGCTAATTGAGTATAAAGCATTTCCTGGCAATTGAAACTCATAACTTTTGACTATTTCCATTTGCCTTGTGCATTTTCTTCTGAGCATTCTCCTGTGACCAGGGTATGATCATTTTGTCCATTGGAGAACGGAAAACTCTTCAGTGTTGAGTACTTTTGAGGCTGTGAAAGATCAGCTGAATCAATACAGTTGAGAGCTTCACACAGAGGTTCTACAGTTGCAGACAGAGGTTTTCATATATGCAGTTGTTTGTTCTTTGCAATAACTTGAGGGTTTCTACTGGAGGCGCATCATTCTACAGTTCAGAGACTTTCCTTCAGAGTTTCTACCTTTCCTTTTCATAGCCGTACGGCCTGCCTTAGGTTTTGTGCCTTGAGAAAGGCGTGTGAAGTAATTAAGAGAAACGCCTTCTTTTTGTGAGGGTTTCAGCTTCTATCATTGGCGCCTAGTCCTTCGTATATATCAAGTGGACCAGCTGTTTAGAACGTCTCGAGTCATGGCGTACTTGCATGCTTGATTTCACTATTTCCAGCTGTAGATCTGGCCATTTCTTTATTTAAAATATCTGGAGATTCTCGGGTATGTCTGTTATGCATATTCTAATTGTTTCAATATAATAACAGCTTCTGTAATTCCAATTTGTGAGTTTTTGCTTTAAATTTCATTTTATAAGCAAAAATATGCTGCACCCCTTCTCTTCTGTCTATTAAGAATTCTCTAAAAAACTTAAAAAAACATTTAAAGACTTAAGAAATTGAGGGTTTTGAGCTGAGAGCCAGCAGGGCTCATCACAATTTATAGTTAATAATATTAATTATTCTATTTCATATTATGATATTTGTATTATAATTATAATATTATCTACGATAAATATAATTATAATTATATTTATATTGCCATTATTTATATTTATATTTTTTGATATTTTATTTTATTTAGTTATTTGTATTTTAATACCTCACATTTTAACACTAAAATACAATAGCATTAAATCGTTAATATGTCTTTTGTTATTTTCATTTATTTGCATTTCAACATGTTAGATTTTTGGGGGACATGACAATAGTTGGATTAAATATGACCAACAACTAGACTCTTAGAACCAAGTGAAGGTGTATTAGAGGATCCTCCTACTATGTCAGAATTCTTAGCAATGAGATTGAGATGTGTCAATGCATTTATGGATACATCAACGTTATTCATCTTAGATTGGAAATCCCAAAGTCTACTTGGTCTCTTCATGTAGTTTGTGAAGGAGTGCAACAAGAGAAGAAGATTGGAATGAACATATACAAGTTCCTCTGATTTACTAGTTGTCAACCTATTTTTGTTTCACATAATAGATGAAGGCATATGTGTGTCAATTTCTTTTAGATGTAGAATAACTCAAAACTTGTAAAAAAATTGATATTACAAGTTACAAAGGCACAAACAATCAAATAAAAAATAAAGTAAGAAATAATTTAAATTGGAATATAGTTTATATAATGTTAAACCTGTGACAGAAGTTTGATAGCCATTTTTTGCAAATGTTTAGTCGTGGCACCATGGAAGTTTGATGACTTCACAGGGTCGACTTTTTTTAATCTACCATTGCATCAACATCTACATAAGTTCCATTAGAGGATGCAAAAGTCATAAACTCATGTTGATCTCCATAGCAACTCTGGGATCTATAAATATCTTTTTGAAGGATTATTTATATTTGTCAACTATTTCAACATCTATATTTGGTGTTGTTCTATTTGGTAGTGCCAACATGTTGATATGGTAGTACTTAGGGTTCAAAGCATATGCCAAAAGTTGCAAAGAAGTTATCATTTTATCTCACCTCTTCTTGATTATCTCATATATTTGCTTATAAATTTTTTTGGAGGGGTCTTGCTCTTTTGCTATGATTATGTCTATGATTTGCTCCATCATTGTATCTATGCAATCATAGATGTTGCTCAATTTTGGCTTATCTATGCCACAATGACAAATGAGGGCATATATTGATTCAATGAAAGAGAGCAAGTAGTTTATTTGAGCCCACCAATCATCATCAAGAATAAGTGTCTTGATATTATTTGCTCTATTTGTTTTAGATTGCCTCCAAATTACCAAAATATTGTTAATCACCATACCTTTTAAGGATTTTTTCACATCCACAAGCCGTTTAAAAACATTGTAGTGTGTGGCAAAGCGAGTCTCAACCACTTTCAATTAAAAAATGATAATATTAAATATATTTAAAAAATCTTTTAGCATTAAATGAAAATAATATATTTGAATATTTATTATTTTTGATAGCAAATGTAATTTATAATTTAGAGAATTTACCTTCAATAGCTCCAACTTAGTGAATTGTCTATAAAAGGCCTATGTCATGTGATGATTACAAATAAACATTTGAATTTCTTTGGCTTCTTCATTAATCTTTTGGTCTATAAGATTTTGCTAATTTTTTTTTAGCATTAAGTTCAAACAATGAACCACACAAGGAGTCCACTAAATGTTTGGAAATCTTGCCTTAATGACCAACCTTGTTGCTCTGCATACTTTTGCATTATCTATGATCACCTAAACAACATTTTTTAGCATCATCGACTCAATTGCTTCAATTAGAATGTTGAAAATAAATTGAGCATCTTTTTCATTAGCCTTGCATTCCATTGCTTTCAAGAACATTGCCTCCTTTGGGCTTGTTGCAATCACATTGATTAGTGGCCTATTCTAACATCCTTCCATCCATCACAAATGATAGAAACCCCTAATATTTTCCATGAAGCTTGAATCACCTATAATTGTCTATCAATAATGTCTTTTTCTTTAGCCAAAAAGGTGGTATAAACTTTCTCGTAGCTTGTGCTTTGGTATCCTTTTGGTGCCTCATTAATTGACTTGATCATCTCTTGCCAATACGGAGAGTGCCCACATTAAATGCAATAGCATTTGTATACAACTAATGGACAATATTTTGGTCTATATCTTATCATTTTGCAATTTAAATGTTTTTTCAAGTGGTCTTAAATTGCTTCTTTTATGACTTGTAGATGTTCCTGAAGTTGATTCTGGATGTGAAGGGGGTCTATTTAGACTTAGATCTGACCTTTGTTTTGATATTTGAACACGATTATCAACTTCATCTTGTTCTCTTTGATATTTTGCATATTTTGTAGGCGAACCCCTTCTCGAGACAACCATCAACACTTGGATTGGGACATACATCACACTCTATCCTTGTTATGAGAAAGGTGCCCTTGAACCTTGGTATAGGAACCTCAATACTCTTTTGGGTTCTCATGACATGTTCATTTGTAATCTCCATCTTGAATTTTGCCAAGAATATTGACATATTTCTACAATGGAGATCTAGGGTGCAATTTGATCCCCTTTTTATTGTTTTCTTCGACATTAGATGACGAGATGAAGATGATGCCATGATTAATATATTTAATACTTAATATTTTACTCTCACCAAAAAAATATACAAACTCGGGACCTATGAGAAAGTTAATGATAACTTTCCCATTTAATTTTTTAAATTTGAATTAGAACTTAAAAACTATGATAAAATAAGTAAATGAAAATTAAAATAAATATTAATAATTTAGTAAAGAATAATTAAAATAATAATAAATAACAATGAGTGTAAATATAAATAAAAAATTATATAAATGATTCAAATAAAAAAAATAGAAAACAAGAGAATAAATTTTATTTATTTTTAATTTATTAAGTCTGTTGATTTAGTGTGACAAGAATGCATTTTTTAAATCTGTAAACAACTAAATATTAACTTAGGTTCTTAATAAATTTTATTTGTATTTAAAGATTTTTTTTTAAATTTTTAAATTTTAAATTACTAAAGTTCAAACAAAATAATATAAATATAAAAGTATATACAATTATTTTTTTACTTTGTAATAAACTTAAAGCATCATTGAAAATAATATAAATATAAATAATAAATATAAACAATTTGAATTTATACATACCTCTGGATTGGTCAACAATTGCATTGGAATAAATTAGAATGCCGATAAAAAATTAAATGGTGTAGATAGTTAAAACACATATTAGTTAATTTTATTTATATTGTACAATCGGCAAGTGTCATTATGACTTGTTGGTTGGGTGTAGTAGTTTTGGGTAGTTGTCGACAGTTGGGAATTCTTAGTAATCGTCGAAAAGTTTAAATACTTCTTTTGTAGTCGGGACAAGGGACTATATCGTGCAAGAAGTGCTTGATTCCAATTTTGTATGCAAAACATTGATAAATAAAAGGCACTAGTTATACTTTCTCATTTAATTTGTCATTCATTATGTTCTCATGTGATTCAATCCTACATGTATAATTCTATTTACTTTACTCTATTAATTGTAGAACTATAGAGTAAAAAAATGAATTGTTTGGTAATTGCGCAATAATAAAATGGTATGCTCAAAAAAATTGAAAAGAATTAAAACGCCCAAAAAGAAATGTATGGTTGTTTTAGAAAAAAGTATAGGAAAAATGATGATTGAAGTAGAAAAATGTATAGGAAAAAATGACCATTGAAGTAGAAAAATGAAACAATTATCTTCCTCATTAGCTCATACATTTTTTTTATACAAAATGATTTTTTTTTGCGCATTGTTTAGTTTTTTTTATTGATTTTAGCAAGATTTGGGCCAGATTTTTTTAACATCTGAATCCTTAAATATCTGGCATTGCTGGAAATTTAAGTCTTTTCGACCACATGCAAGTATGGTATTTGACCCGTATCCATGTTGCACCATATGTGTACCTGTATTGGGTACAACAGTACGTGTGCCTGGGGAGGGGGGTGGTTGTATCCTGCAATGTTGATTTCTTCCAAGGAAAACTCTATGGTTAGCATAAAGAAACACTTAAATTTTGTGCTCAAGTAAACATTTCTTGACTTTGGCAATGATAATAGTAAATAGTGAGGGAGAAATGGGGCAACCAGACGTGATACAAACATTGATCATGTCATATAGTCCACCCACACCACGTTTAAGCTTGAGAGTGATGTCAATCACCTTTATCCCTTTAGAGATTATCTTTAGGAATCGTTGTCGAAGGACTTGTTTATCACGACAAACCAAATAGATCATCTTTGTTGTTTCTGCAATCTTGAGCAACAACTCGAAACATTTTAAGATGAGTAGTAATAGAGTGTTGGTTTTAGAAACCAGCTTGAACATTAGCCTTCATATTCCTATCTTCTAGACACTGATTGGCACTAAGCTCTAAATCAAACTGTAAAGCTTTGCTAAATGATGCTAATTAGGGTATTTCAATAATTAGATGATTCATTTTTTATTTCCATATTTTTAATATGGAAAAATCAAGCTTTTGATCCAACTTTTAGAGAGATCTTGCTTAATCACCCCATTAGAATGATACTTATTATGAAGCATAAGAATGTGTCTGACATGAGAATTCCACCAGACAGCGTTCAACATCTTTAGCCTTATTTTTGGCTAAACATTTAACCCGGAATTAATTGTCATCATTCGAAATAACTCCTTTGAGTTTGAATGATCTACATATCATACAATTGTCCAATATATGTGGGGAAATATAAAATTTATCAAGGAAATAATTCCAATCATTTATAATGTTATTCCCTGCTTCTTTGGTTTTGCTGGTGATAATAGTTCCCCAATACCTTTTGGATCTCTTCTATTAAGCTCTAAAACCCTCTCATGGTTATTAATTAGAACTTGACACTTTTTCTTTTTCATCAAGAGCTCATAATTATTTATTTTAACATCTATATTAATCTTTCAAGAGTTATCCATTATCATTTTTTGGGAATTTGTACTCAGAACTGTACCAAGGATTTAATGCTTGATTGTTTTTTCTAAACAATGAAGGTCTCGTACTTTTAAGCATCTTGATAACTTGAATTTGAGATTTTCAGGACTTTACTCAATCTTGTCATTTTATTAAGAATGTCGGAACAGGTAAATTGGTAAAAAAATTGGGTAATTTTCCTGTTTCATGAAACATACAGTTAACCTTGATTGTGTTATTTTTTTAACTATATATAGTTAAAGCTATAAGAATGTTATGCTGGATACAATCAGCTTATGACCATCTGGAATGCTATATATTACCAACATTTTCAACGAGGGGGATAGGGGAGATAATTTATTTGATGATACTGCCTCCAAATCCATGAATGCAAGACATAATGTGCAATCTGGGTCCCTGTTTTCAGAGCTTTCAGATGATAATGTCATGAAAATATGTCACTGTTAAAGCTCAATGCTATTCATATTCTTATTAGCAAGCTCAAAAACAGTGTGGCAATTTAGAGACAAATTAAGGTCTTACTATGGAGTATACAGTATATTATGTGAGTTTGGTTCTTACAGACTACAGAATACATGCATTCCCCCATCAAGTTTATCAAATCTTTGTGCTCAATTTTGTTTTTTTAAATGTCTTGTAGTATCCTGAATAATTGGGCTTGAGAAATGTTTTTTAGAGTAAATGTTTAATCAAATTTATCATTTGTGCAGTGTTATAATGATCGATGAGGCCCATGAGAGAAGTATCTCAACTGACATGCTTTTAGGACTCTTGAAGAAGGTGAAAAATATAGCAAGTGTTTGATGACACAATCTTTTTCTTTTCTAATAACAGATAGCACATCATTGGTAACATCCTTAGCTGACTGTAGTGATGCTTATCAGGTTCAGCGACGAAGGCCTGGGTTGCGTTTGGTTATTTCATCTGCAACTATTGAGGCAAAGTTGATGGCTTCTTTCTTTAACACCAGGTTCTAGTGTTTATCATTCCTTCTCAATCTGTTTTGGGTTTTTATGGTTTGCATCACCATATATGGTACCATGTTTCTTATCAACATTATGATATGTCGTGGAGCATTGGTACATTGATTTGTGGATAACGGAAAAGTAATAGTGTCAGACAAAGAGATTGTAGGTAGAAGTAATAGTTTCATACTGATATGAAGATGTTGAATTTATCTGCTATTTTGATGTCACACATTTTTATATGTTGAATGGGACTTGTGAATCCATGCATGGTAATGCAATATTTCCAAGAGTCATCAGGTATCTTTCACTTATTTCCAGTGTTTCTTTGACATCTACAAACAGTAGATCCAAGTCACTTGGACCTCCCCTCCCATGCCTGTCATGTACCCCAAATTGCAACACTAAAATATAAAAAATAACCAAATATTGAAATACAAATAAACAAACGAGATAAATAAAATATTAATCAATCGATACTATTATAATTATAATTGTCTAAAGACAATATTATAATTATAATTATCGTATTAAGAAATATAAATACTGACAATAATATTATAATATTATAATATCAAATCTAAATGATAATAAAATAAATATTAAAGATATATAAATATAAATCAATAAAATCAATTTATATAAATACTAAAATAAGAAGTATATAAGATCTATTAATATAAAGCCACAAAATAATATTAAATTACAAATATTAAGCAGTCAATATAATATAAAATTTCATAAGGGACGCCTGAAGAAACACGTCTTTTGGGGTGCCATACCTATAAGAAGCCCGACGTGTGAAGGAGGAGGGCATCAGATAGGAAGTAAATAGTGAGAAGATAATACATGAAGGATAAGTATTATCGGTTGGGCACTCAGTCAGACTTTGAATATATTCAAGCTGGAAATAATAATGTCTTGGACAAATGAGACATATGGAAGAGGGTTGCGATCAGGATGAAGTTCTAAAGTTAATGTATTCCATTAAGGAGATCAAGAAAAGGGACGATGAAAATAGGCGAATGAATTAGTGTTGACATATGAAAGTTTATAGGCATATTGCGTAGTACAGGACAGTTTATTCTTAAACGCACCTATTGTATGAGCTATCGAGCTATTACCCGAACACCTGATGCGAATATAATGGCAAACCGTTGATATTCCCTCGTCTACCAACACTTTCGCTGAGCATAGATCTTAATATGTTAGAAGTTTTAAAGAGTTGGAGCTTATATAATACATATATGTCAGAAGTTCGTACAAGCTTAGCAACTCATATTACGGGTTCCTTTATTACAGCAGAAGTCAAGAAAAATAACAAGCAATGGGTATATTTTAAGACAACAACTATCATTCTTTTCAAAGGAATCAATAAAGACGTAAGGAGAAGGATTGGTTTATGCTGGACAAGTCGCATACTTCCAAGCAACTGGGACGTCATCAGCATTGTCTGAAGGTGGACGTCATCTCCTAAAAACGAGTCTGTGGCTGTTATGTCTCTTCTGCAAAGAACGGAATGATATGCTCTTCCAGGTTTATTGTTAAGCTTATATTGTAGATTACAATTACACTAAGTTGCTGAGCATATAAGTATCGCTGCCTTATATTAGCATCACTGTATCAGTGTTATGTTATGATGAGCCCTTGCATTGAAATGATCATAGCTTTGTCATCAGTTTGTTGGACATATGCTTGTAAAATACCTCTTGCTGAAGGAAGTCAATACTGCATTTGATAACAAAGGCATTGTAATAACTGAGAATTGTTTGCAGTTCAATATATGGTGAAGAGCAGATTGTATGACAACTGTTTGTTAAAATCCCTGTTAGCTGTAGCTGATTATTTTTTCATTCTCAGTCATTCCTAAGTATTGGGAATCATAAAAGACTTGCATTGTACTCTCATAGACATTAAGTATTGCTAGTCGAGTCATTGTTTGCATCTCATCAACAAGAAACACAATCAGAAAATTCATATCAGACATCGACAGACTGTACACCAAGTGTTTGACGGAATGCCAAAACATGCAAAACTGGAAAAATTAGAGCAGTAACACGTAATGCCCTAAATTTTGACTGAAGGGCAAAAACACAACCATCAAACTTTTTGAACAAAGCTGCAAAAATGCTAACAAAAGATACTAACAAATGATAACCGAGCACTAGACAGGTCGTATACTACACGCATCAGGAACATTTCTTGTGCAACATTACCTATGGCATGACGCCCAATGACAGGGTAAGAGAAGGGTATAACACCGAGCACACGAAACCCATCGCGCATGCCCCCTTAAACCAAAGATGAAGCAACTCAAAGACTTAGGTTAATGTTATGCTGGGTTCCAAATGATTGTTGTGATTAACAGTGTCAAACCTCACCTTGATGACATGCTTCACACTAAAAGTGAATATTATTAATCCACCAAAATATTAACTATTGTTTTAAGATACTATTAATATAACCCTAAAGATATAAATATCATTTTGTTGAGGTATTAACAATGTAATAATTTAAATATCTATATTAACACTACTACAAACTTGGTTTGTGCAATTAGTTTATTTAACCCAAATAAATTTCATCATATGTTATAATTTCAATATTCCAAAATATTCTTATAAAGCAAAATAAAATAAAAATAAGAAAAATAAATTAAAATAAATAACATGATGTAAAAATAAAATAAATTTCACAATTAGAATTCTTATTATACCTATTTATTCACTATAATAATAAGGGAGCTTTTATTTATTTAATTTACTAATTTATAAGCATCATACTTCATTCTAAAGTGAATAAATTTAAGAATAAATTTTCCTTAAAGAAAAGACTTTAAGAGAATAACCACGATTCCCTCCTCTTTTTAAAAAAAAAGAAACTTAGGGCACTCTATTTTTTTTTTTCAAAGAATTTACTTGAGTATGATAGAATATCTATATTTTCTTAATTTCCCCACATACACGTGGGTTCTTTATTATGGCTTAAATTTCATTCTGAAAAGTAGGAATATAAAAAGGATGGTAAGAATTTAAAATAGTTGAAATATAGTCATGGGTAATGTTTTAAATCCACCAATTGAGGGATATGCCACTATTAATATTTCTAAATTGATGCGCACTCAAGTAAACTCACTCCACTTGACTTCTAAAATAGAACTATCGTTTTTCTTGGCTTTATTTACGGATTACAACTTTTTGCCATAATTTTAATGCCTCACACTCCGCACTTAAGGTTAGGGCATTACATAACAGCAAGGGACATTACAATGCCACTTAGCTTGAAGCTTGCTTTTTATGCATAGCATTTGTTACAGGTGGAAGTTGGCATGTTATGCTGTCCTCACTATCTCTAGTGTCATTGGTCACATGGCCTGAGGTTTTCCCTTGGCTGATTGAGGGTGTCCTCCCACCAACTATGGGTTGAGACAAATTGTCGTATCCTCTGCCAAGACTAGATTTGTTGCCTTTGCTCTCTCCAGGAAGTGGACATCGAGCAGCACTTGTCTTCCAATGCCCCATTTACTATGATATCCAAGGGAGATATTATTGCCTCTACATGGACTTAAACAACAATTTCTTTAGTTTCTTTAGATATCTAGACCAACAATGCTTGGCCCTTTATCTTTGAGAGGTTGCCACCTTTTGGCACCAATCCTTGCATAGGGTCTTTAGGGATCCTAGAGCCCCTAGGCTGAACATCTCCTCCTTTTAGTACATCTAAGAGACTAATAGTTGTAAACGGTGTTTGGATACTACTACTTCACACATAGTTGTAGGTAGACTTGTGGAATGATGTCTCTCACAATTTCTACCCCAACATTGATGAGCACACGGTTATATTGAGAGGGGTAGAGGGGTGAATCAGGATAATACACACTTTTACTTTTCCAAACTCAATCACATCAACTACACATATGCAAGATCTAGCAATTAAGAACACAATGAGAACACACAATTTACGTGAAAACCCTTTTGGGAAAAACCACAGCAAAATATTGCTTATATATTATAGATTAATCTTCTCATTGTAGGCTCCAACCTACTAGAGACTCCAATCTCCACTTGACAGAATTATAGGCTCCAACGTAGGCTTCAACCCCCACACAAACTGAACTCCAACCCAGCAAGAGGCTTCAACCTCTATTTGATAGGCTCCAACCCCCACACAAACTGAGCTCCAACCCAGCAAGATGCTCCAACTTCTATTTGATAGGCTCCAACCTTTTTCAATTCTTCAATGTTGATATGATAAGCTTCTTCACCAAATCTGATTCAAATATAATCACTCTCTTCCTTCAAATCTGATTATCATCATGCACCAAGCTTTCTCACAAATCTGATTACAAACCATACATTAGACTTCTCTCAAATCTGATCATAGTTCACACATTAAACTTCTCTCACAAATCTGATCACAAATTACAAGTCTGATCCAATTACTATCATGTGCTCTTTCTTTTCTCAAATTTGATCACTATCATGTATTTCTTCTTTTCACAAATCTGATCATTATCATGCACTCTTCCTTTTCACAAATCTGATTATAAACATGTCAATATATTCTTCTCTCATGGTCACACATATTCCTTTCCAAAATAAATCAGAATTAGACTTCATTTTTCTGCCTCTTCTCTTTTTATATCTGCTCTTTACATTAGATATTTTTCATTTATTTCTTGCTCAAATTCAAAATGGTATTACATTGAATGACTTGATTTGATAATACTTCATTCATCTTCTATTTATATCTCTTTATGTTTCTTCATCAAAAGAGGTGACTTCCTTTTAGAGACACCACTCTTCACTATGGATATGCCATCTCATAATAAATCGCTGTCTTTCAACTAATCACAACTTCTTTTTATCGCTGCCTTTAAACTAATTTTTAATTTGTTTAATCTTTTTATTAGTTCGCTGCCTTATGAGAGGAAATCATTGCTTTAAACAGATTGATGTACTTTCTTGAATAATTGTGCTGCTTTCTCTTAATCATTCACCATTTATATTGATCGCTACACAACTAATTTGCTGCCTTTTAATATATTAACTTTAATTAGTCGCTGCTTTTTGAAGATATATTCATCGCTGCCTTTATTTACTTTAATTAATCACTGCTCCTTCTTACCTTTTTTGGCTTTTGCAAATTTGGGCGATATACACGAATATCGAATGTACCTTAATCATCTAAACCTATCAGATTCAAATTATTTCAGAATAATCTCAAGCCTACCATCTTCCACAGCATCATAGGAGTCCCTACTCATCTATATTGAAGTCTTCAATTTGAAGTGATTCTTCCTTTTTCCTTTGTCCATTCTTTGGCAGAACTTTAATACAGACTTTGAATGCTTAAAAAGACATGCAGATTTCTGGTCTTCAAACTGCAACCTCTATACCTTCATACGATTAATGCTTTGTATAACATTGCATTCTTGGAATATTGTAAACATGTAGAAATAAGATTATGCATCCAAACATGTGATTCTGGCTTTGTCATTTATTTCTATCGTCATAGAACTCTCCTTTGACATCAATGACAATATTTCTATGCCTCTTTGACATCAATGACAACACTTAACGACCTCGTGCCTTTGACATCGATGACAACATATTCCACCTTTGACATCAATGACAACATTTCCAACAAACACATCCCCCCTTAGCAACAAGTTTTTGCTTCTTCTTGGTCGCATGGTTTACCTCCTCGACAACATAGATCTACTTCTCTTCAGCTACCCCCTAGCCATAAGGATAGACACATATTATGGGCTTCTTCACTACTATAGAAGCTACTTTGCCTTGGATGTTAAATGTGATTCTAGAGGGAGGTAGGTCTTAGGCACTCCTTGATGAACACCATTAGATCTTGTCCATTTTTGGCTTAGAATGTGATACTCAATGAGACTTTCCTATCTTTTTAGTAATCCACAACTTATGCTCTTTGTGGTTCTTGTTCCCCCCACTTGGCAATTTGTATTTGTTTCTTTATCGCACGTGTTGGTGTTCCCTAGCTGTTTTGTATTTTTGTTTTTGGTTCTTTCCCTTTGTGGGGTCTCTCTAGGCATCTCTTCCTAGAACTTTCTATTGCAAATTGGTGTACTCTTGAGTCCCATTTACCTACTTTTAGTCATCCATGAATATTAATATAATTTTTTTCTTTTTGAGTTTCTAGGATGGGGAGACGAGCGTGTGAATGAGGTTCGGGTGGCAAAAAGTTTCCCAAAACTTTGGGATGACATGGGGTGTGTTAATGGGATATAGCTTCGGTCAGATATAAATGATGACTGCTAAATAGCATCATCATCATTTATATGTGATCGAATTTAATCCTTAAACATATTTATGGAAAATAAGTAAAACAAATTTATAAGCATGCATAAATTCGAAATGATAAAATGATGATCAAATTCTGCATTGAATAAAATCAGAACTCATATAATATATATCCGCCATGTATGTGAGGGCATATGTATTAAGTTTGTTAAACCGAGTGTTAGTCGGTTGTCTTTGAGACCCGCGCGCCCAAAGGGACACGTCCCATGAGCAGACGTGTCTCCACTTGTGGAGACACGTCCTCTCATGAGACGCGTCTCTTAGAGGCGGGTCTCCAAAGGTATTTAACATTGTTCCATCATTGATATGCAAACATCAAAATTATTAATGTTCTGCAATCAGCACATTCAGCATTAGTGAAAATAAATCTGACTTAGAATTTTAAGTAGAATTCTTACACTTAGAATTTCCTTAGTTTTTAGGCTCCTAGTCTGATTGAGATTTGGTTACATTTACATGGTATCAGAGCCAAGTTGTGTGAATCCAAATCAAATCTAGATATCAGATTGCTCTAGAAAAATTCGTATTTTCTAAAAAAAATCGAATTCACATCACATTCTTCATAATGTCAAGTGTGATCAGATTTGAAGATCGTCTTGCAGGAGCAAGACAACTTCACATCATGGAAATTTAGAATCATGATGATCCTTAAAGAGAATAAATTAGACTCACTTGTGAGAGAAAATAAAAAGGAACCAGAGGCTGATCCTGAGAAAACTCAATGGATTGAAAACAATGAAAAAGCCATGAAAATCTTAGTAGATGCAGTTAGGGATCATATAGTGCCCATCCTAGCAAAACATGAAACTGCATATCATATGTTCAAATCTCTTGAGAGTACCTATGAGATCAACAACACCAGTAGGACTCTTGCATTAAAGAGGCAAATCAACAATGCTCAAATAAACAAAGGAGAGTCCATTAATGCATACTTCATGAGGATCATTGAACTAAGGGATCAATTATCCACAATTGGATATCAGATTGATAGCAAAGAGTTAACTCTAATTGCACTAGGAGGCCTACCAAACTCATGGGAGTCATTTGTTCAAGGAATAAGTGCGAGATCTAAACTCCCTAAGTTTGACAGGCTAAGAACTGACTGCCTTCAAGAAGAAACAAGACTCTCCACAAAAGAAAATAACAGAAGAACATAGATGAAGACATTCATGTACTCAACACATCGTCTAATAAAAGGAATAAGAAAAACTCCTACAAGAAAGGATCTTTTAAAAGAAAGAGAAATTCCAATGGAAAGGGATCTTCTAAGAAGAAAGACATCTCTCAAGTGCAATGCTTTAGATGTGATCAATATGGCCACTATGCAATGAAGTGCCCTGACAGATCAAAGCAACAAGCATCTTTTGCCAAAGTAGGAAAGACAAATTCAGATCATGAATCTGAGAACTTTGTGTTCTATACAGCCTTATCTAGTCAAGTATCTAACAACACCCTCAACTAGGTAATTGATAGTGATCCTCTAGACATATCACAGATTCAGAGAACACCTAGACACTATGACTAAAAAGACTAATGAAGAAGTAACCATTGGGGATGATTCTGCACACCCGGTAAAAGGGGTTGGAACTTGCTCCATCAAACTGAAATCTGGTCTTTCTCTTCAACTCACTGGAGTCTTATTTGTACCTGGAATAAAGAGGAATCTAATATCCATCTCTGCCCTTGAAGACAATGGATATAGAGTTACCTTTATGGATGGAAAAGTTCTAGCATGGCCTAAAAACTCAACTATCAAGAAAGCCCAAACCATAGGTGTAAGACAAGGGTACCTTTACAAACTATGCACTGAAGTTAAACAAGCCCTTACCCTTGACACCTTTGAGTCAAATGAGATTTGGCATAGAAGATTAGGACACCTTCATTTCCATGCCCTACCTTCTGTGGAAAAACTTGTAACAGGCTTACCTAAGTTAAAACCATCTCATGAAGGAACTTGTAAAGGTTGTGCCTTAGGAAAGAATACAAAGGGATCCTTTCCCAATAGTTTGAGCAAAACCCTAAATGTGTTAGAACTGGTTCACTCAGCTTTGTGGACCCATGGTCCCTCTAAAGCAGATTTCTATACTACGTCATATTTATAGATGACTTCGCTAAGAAAACCCGGATCTTTTTAAGTGTAAAGAGTCAATAGAAATCCTCAAAAGGTTCAAAGAGTTCAAAAGCCTTACTAAAACTTCTCCGAGAAGAAAATAAAAACCTTAAGGACAGATAATGGGAAAGAATACACCTCTAAAATTTTTAAGGAATTCTGCATGAGTGCTGGAATTAAGAGGGAGTTCACAGTTGCCTACAACCCTCAACAAAATGGGGTTGCTGAAGAAAAAATAGAACCATTGTAGAAGCTGCTAAGGCAATGTTGCTTGACCAAAACATTGAAACTTCTTTCTGGGCAGAAGCCTCTAGGACTGCTGTCTATATCCAAAATAGATGTCCTCATTCTCATCTTGATAACAAAACTCCTGAAGAAGCCTTATCTGGCATAAAACCTGACATTAGTCATTTTAGGATTTTTGGCTGTCCTGTCTATATTCATGTGCCCAAAGAGAAGAGATTCAAACTAGAACCTTCCGGAAAGAAGGGGGTATTTGTGGGTTATAGTGAAACCTCCAAAGCCTACAAGATATTCATACCCGGGCAGAAACAAATTGAATTGAGCAGAGATGTCATCTTTGAAGAGGACATTGCATTCAAGAGGGCAAGAAGTTCTAGTGAGATAGATACCTATTCCCCTAGAGCACCTGAAATGGAACCTACTCCTGAGATTCAGAGGGAGCATCCTGAGGAAATGCCACATGAACTTCCTTCTACTTCAGATGAGAATACAAATGACAACGGCAGAAAGAGGCCACTTTGGGCTAGAAAGATGATCAAAGAAGCCAAGGATCATGCAGCACCCAAAGGATCGTTCAGGGAAAGTAAAAGACCCAAACGGTTCTCTAGCTATGTTGCTCTAATGAACAACATCATAAACTCAGAACCTATCAGTGTTACAGAAGCCTTCAAACATCAAGCATGGAAGGATGCAATGACGAAGGAATATCAGTCCATTCTAAAGAATGATGTATGGGATATAGTGCCTAGACCGAAAGAGAGATTTGTTGCCTCTTCCAAATGGCTCTTCAAAAATCAAGCATGCTGCTGATGGCAGTATAGAAAAACATAAAGCACGTTTTGTGGCAAGAGGTTTTTCTCAAAAGGAAGGCATTGATTATGAAGAAACATTTGCACCTGTTGCCCGCTACACTTCGGTAAGAGCATTGTTAGCCATTGCTGCAACTAAAGGCTAGAAGATCCATCAAATGGATGTGAAAATTGCCTTCTTGAATGGAACCATTGAAGAGGAAGTCTATCTTTAACAGCCTGAAGGTTTTGTGATACATAAACCTGACTCCACACGGTGTAGACTCAAAAGCCCCTATGGACTTATACGTGCTCCCTGTATTCCTATGAAAGAATTGACAGCTATCTCTCTTTGGGGAATGGCATCTTTCCAAGAATGATGCTCTTAATTCAATCTCTACTTGTATGTAACGTGATATGCTAATAATTATTTTATATGTTGATAACTCGATAATGTGAGAAGACTTCACGTTCAAGGAAAGCAGAACTAATTCTGAATTTGACATTAAAGACTTAAGTATTCTACACTACTTCCTGTAGCCTAAAGTATATGGAAATTAGAGGGCATTATACTAAACCAAGGGAAGTATACTATTGATATTCTGAAGAGATTTGGAATGTTGGACTGTAGACCGATGTCTACACCTATGGAAACCAACCTTCACAAACTGCAGCAGCAGCTAGACCATGTGTGCAACATCCAACCCTTTTATAGACGATGATTGATCTCTTACGTACCGTTAACACCGCACTGACATTTGCTAGCGCAAAGGAATGTTCTCACCACCATGTGCGGAGCCAAAAGCGAAAATTCACTCCACGGTTGCGGGAAAACATATTTTGAGATATCTTCAAGGCACTATTGGATATGGTCTTTTTTACAAAAATGACCAACTAGATCTACATGGGTACTCTAATTCAGATTGGGCTGGAAGTGTAACCGATCGAAAAAGCACATCAGGATGTTGCTTCAGTTTAGTATCGGCTATGATCTCCTGGATTTGCAGAAAACAAGCCTTCGCTTGCATAGAGCTCTCAACGTAGTTTTAACACATTGCAGCCTCTATGGAAGCAAGAGAAGCAGTTTGGCTTCGTAAATTGCTTGTGGGACTCTTTGGTGAGCCCTTGAATCCTACAATTATTCATTGTGATAATTAGAGTTGCATCAAACTCTCTGTAAATCCTGTCTTCCATGATAGATCTAAGCACATTGAGATCCCCTATCATTATGTAAGAGATATGGTAGAAAGGAAAGTAATTCAGTTGGAGTATATTAGTACAAATGATCAAACTACAGACATTCTCACCAAGCCTCTCTCCCGAATCAAGGTAGAGCACTTCAGGAAGAAACTTGGTATGGTTGAAATGTAATTTGATATTTATGTCTGAAATTCAAATTGTTTATAAGTTGTACTAATATATAAAGATGTTTAATGTGTAAAATCTTTTGTCATGTGTGTGACTCCATGACCTTATGGGCCTTCTCCCCTGTGAACATTATTGAAAGGTGACAATCTTTCTAAATAATGAACACTTGTATTTTTCATTGTAAAGTGACGACTCTACAATGATGAGTTGAACTGTCATGATAGATATCATGTGTCTTGATATCTGTGGACATGTCATGATAGTATCTCTTGGACACTTTTGATGAATATCATGGGACTTGATATCATTTGAAGATCATTGTGATCCTTAAAAGATAATCATGGTGGATAATTATATATCCGTGGATATGCCATGAATTATGGTAGACATCATGTGACTTGATGTTAGTGCACATACCATAATGAAGATGTGTTATGAAGAATGTCATGTGACTTGACAATATTGAGAAAACATATCATATCTTCAATATCACGTGTGAAGGTGATATCTCCACTTATTTGATTTGAAATATCTTCCCTAGCTAAGAGGGAGTGTTAATGGGATATAGCTTCGGTCAGATATAAATGATGATTGCTAAATAGCATCATCATCATTTATATGTGATCGAATTTAATCCTTAAACATATTTCTGGAAAATAAGTAAAACGAATTTATAAGCATGCATAAATTCGAAATAATAAAATGATGATCAAATTCTGCATTGAATAAAATCGGAACTCATATAATATATATCCGCCATGTATGTGAGGGCATATGTATTAAGTTTGTTAAACCGAGTGTTAGTCGGTTGTCTTTGAGACCCGCGCGCCCAAAGGGACACGTCCTCTCATGAGACGCGTCTCTTAGAGGCGGGTCTCCAAAGGTATTTAACATTGTTCCATCATTGATATGCAAACATCGAAATTATTAATGTTTTGCAATCAGCACATTCAACATTAGTGAAAATAAATCTGAATTAGAATTTTAAGTAGAATTCTTACACTTAGAATTTCCTTAGTTTTAGGCTCCTAGTCTGATTGAGATTTGGTTACATTTACTGTGGTACAAACAAACTAAAAGAAGCTGAAATATTAAAATGTAAATACAATGTGTTGCATTTGATGGAAATCCTCTCATCCTTTTAGGTTTTTAGGGTTTTTTAGCATTGTTTTCCTTAAAAGGTTGCATTTAAAAAAAATTCTATGCACCAAAGGGAGTAGATTATCCAATCTTGGAGAAAGGTGACATCCCCTCCAAGTCCCCAAGGTCTTGGACACCAAATCCCAAAGTCGTCAAGTCCTCCATAAGTCTAGGACATTGGGGATGTCACCTAGACCCTAGGGATACATCCTTGTGCAACATTGTTTATGCCTAGAGATAAAAGTCATATAGTTTGAGTTAAATAACAATTTATCTCAATGTGAGTAATGACTGTTGTAGATAGAGATGTCTGGTATTACAGTCGATTGTCTAAAACATCTATTATGCACATTATCTAGTCATGAGACTCCCAACAAGTAATGCTATTATTGAAAACTCAAGTGATTATTTGCATGCATCTAAAGTTGGATATATGCCTTATGAAAGTTGTTTTTAAGTTTAATATTAAGTTAATGATATTCATTGAATATTAATGCCATTTTGCAAGCATATAATTAAATTAACAAGATATAAGGTACCGACCGCCGACAATGAATAATTTCGACCCCTTTTTATTTGCAAACAAAGACGGCCACACACAATATAAGAGTCTATATCTTCATCACGTCTTTGTTGTTATATGCTTGATTTTTTATAGCATTTGGTATTAGAACTTGATGGAGCTCAATTTGACAATGCGAAAAATTGCTTGAACTCTAACCCTTGGTGCATTAGGCCTTATTTTGTCCATCATTTATAAAAAATCTAAGAAATATTCAAATGGTTCTCCCTTGGTCATGTTTGCATAAATGCCATTCCTCATCATTCCCCATGTTCCTATGAGTTGTTGGAAGTTGCAAGAATCCAAAAATTTCTAAGTTTTGGGCTTGTTTAGTCATTTTCTATTGTTTTTGTAGAGTTGCAAATTTTTTGTTGAGTATAGGACTTATTCCAATCATCCAGTATCTTGTTCTCACCTCTAGTCCCACATAGAATTTCAACAAGGTCTATTGGGACCTTTTGTTCCTTCATTTTCGTTTGTTTCCACCATTCACAAGTTTTTGATAGACATCCAAATTTATGTCTACCTCCCATCCTCTTTAGCATCGCCACATTTTCTTGTTACCTTGTTTCCATTCCCATTTCTCTACTTTGCAGACTTGTGGTGGTTTATTGAACATTTGAACTCTTTCCTGTTTTGCATCCATGGCCCTCCTCCAGTTTTGCATTGAGTTCTCGCATTCTCCCTTTTACTTGCTCCTTTCCCTGTTTCCCTCTTGTGGAGTTTGTTTGGACTTCTTCCCATTCCCTTCTTCCTCCTAACCTTCGATCCTTCTCCACTCTTGATTCTCACAGCCCTTGCTTTCTTCCCTGTTTCCTCTTGTGGAATTTTAGAGGTCATCCAAACTTCTTCCAATCCTTGCTCTCCCCTCAACCGCTAGTCAAATCCCTCTTTTCACCTTTGTAGTTTATTTTCCCCTTTGAAGACTTGTAGGTTCTTAACATGCTTCTTCCTTTTCCCTTCCACCTCCGCTTCCCTCCTCGAATTTTGCATGTTTTTCCTTCATCTTTTCCAATCCCTCTTGCAAAATTATTTTCCACCTCTGAACATCCAAACTTTCTGTTCCCCAATCCTTTCCCACATTTCTTCCACTCCCCTTTTTATTGAATCTTGTTGCACTTTTGGACTACCTTCTATTCTTCTTCTATTTTCAACTTCCACTTTTGCATTGAATTCTCACAAGGTTCCTAATGCATTCATTCGTTGCTTCCTATGTGGAGTTCATGATGACTTTCGGATTTGTAGTTTTCTATCCAAATATCTTGTCCTGATTTCCAATTCTGCAATTTTTCCTTGCATGTCTTACAATCACTTTATTCAGTTGCTTCGTCCTTTTGCTGATTTTTGATGGACTTCTTGACTTCCATCTCCATGTCCATTCCTAACTTCTTGTCCCACATTGAATCCCCACATTTCCTCCTATAGTCGGCCGTAGTCAGTCGTGGTTAGTTGTAGTCGGCCGTAGTTAGTTGTAGTCGACCATAGTCAATTTCAATCGGCCGTAGTCAGTTGTAGGCGGCCAAACAAATAAAATATGAAATAGAATAGTTCTTGTGCACAGATTAATGTAAAGTTGTAATCAGAAACTAATCTGACAGTTGGGCAGTTGTAGGAAGCGTTGCCGATGGTTGGTATCTCAACCAACCTCGTCTAGCTATTTATGTGGTCAATTCATGGTAGTCGGGACATGATGCTGTTATGATGTAATTGCTGATATACTTGATGAATAAATGCAATATCTTATTCTGTGCAATTCTCGTGTAATGTTATGCTCTGTTATTGTTGCTGTAAATTTAGTTTACTCCATGTTCCTTTGTTAGATCACTTCGTAAACATTTGGTGCCATTGCCTAAGTGAACCTGGTAAACATCATCCTGACGGGAGAATGGCATTGTAATGGGTCAACCGACCGAAGAGCCAGTGCAAGCAAACGAAGATAGGGAAGACGTGTTGATGGAGGATCTGGTAAACTTGTGGCATGTCTCGTTAAGGGATCATGTACGGAGGGAGGCTCTTAGATTGCATGTCAATCCAGAGGTCATTCATCTCCTCAACCGATTACCAAGGTTGATCGCTTGTCACTATATCATACTGCAAGATCTTTGGGCTGAGAGTGACCAAGAACGACAAAGGCAACAAATACTACAACGGTACAAGGAAAGAAGCAAGCAGGAGGAAGAATGCGACACTAGTCGTAGGAGTCCTTCCAACAATTAATGCTCGTACGACCCAACAAGGACAAAAACGAAACACCAAGCGGGCAAGAAACACTCAAAGAACGACTAAAAAGATCATTGAGATTAAAAGAATAGGAAGATTGCCGAAGAAGATTGAAACGAATTGTTGAAGAGGCAAATGAAGACCTGAATGAAATAAACCAAGACATTACCAAAATAAATAGAAACCTTGACGACAAATGAAACCAAGACACCTTCAGGACACTGTCCATAACAAACAAAGAAAAATTTAAAAATGATGAAAATGAACTAACAAGAGAACTTGAAAGCAGCATACGTCGCATTTGAGAGTTGCCCATATCAAACAACGAGACACCAAGAATTGGAGGGTCCAAGCCAAAGACCCTCGGACAGAGGGAGTACTGGAACGAACCCCAAGAGA